>CAUYON010134440.1:0-41821 GCA_963573935.1 Arctocebus calabarensis
CGCCTCCCAAGTAGCTGGGACTACAGGCGCCCGCCACAACGTCCGGCCATTTTTTGGTTGCAGCCATCATTGTTGTTTGGCGGGCCCGGGGGCTGGATTCGAACCCGCCAGCTCAGGTGTACGTGGCTGGCGCCTTAGCTCATTGAGCCACAGGCGCCGAGCCTGTCCTTTCTTTCAATCCCCCCATCCCCACGACTACTAACATAAAGGCTGCACAAGGCAATGCCCACCGAAATGATCCAGTCTCCTCCCAGAGTCCTGCTCCCTGACACCCTAAGAATTAAGACCTGTTTGACTTTCACGACCTTCAACTTCTTAGAAATGGGATTTTGCAAAACTGAGTCCCGTTTCTCTTAAAATTCTATATTTGTGGGGCCTGGGCTAGATGCTGAACTTCACCTTCATTTACAGGGTAGCATCATAAGGAGATATAATTTGCTTTTATTGCTTTTATGGGTAGCCTGATCAGAACATGACTTTCACTTGCTTTGAAGCTTTGCAGATGAGGTAACATAAACGTGCATAGGCACTAGCACCAGAAATGACAGTGGAAATTTCTTTCTTTCTTTTTCTTTTTTTTTTTGAGACAGGGTCTCAAGTTGTTACCCTGGGTAGAGTGCTGTGGTGTCACAGCTCATAGCAACCTCAAATTCTTGGGCTTAAGCGATTCTCTTGCCTCAGCCTCCCAAGTAGCTGGGACTACAGGCACCTGCCACAATGCCTGGCTATTTTTTGGTTGTAGTTGTTGTGTTTGGCAGGCCCAGGCCGGATTCAAACCTGCCAGCTCTGGTGTATATGGCTGGCCCCCTAGCTGCTTGAGCCACAGGCCCTGAGCCTGTCATTTGGTTTTTTCACTCATTTTCTGCTTGGAGGGATCTCATAAATGGAGAAGGAAAAAAGGAAAAAAATGAATCTTGCAGTTATTGTAATGGTAATTGAAAACTTGTTGTCATTATTACTGAAAAGCAAAAGTTTTACTAGAATCCTTGTGAAAAGAAAGTAATGTTACATGTGAAATTTACTAGGTGTAGAATATAAATATCTTAACACAAACTAAGAAAATGCCCCCCCCCCCAAAAAGAAAGTAATGTTATTCTTTTATTACTCAGGAGTATAGCTTGGAGTGTCTTTTTAAAATTGAGAAATTAACTAATCTTACCTCAATTCCAATTCTGGAATCTCACTATGTCTATACTAAGGGACCAAAATAACCTGGAGATAGATCAATTATCGGAGAACTCATTTATTAAAAAAGAAAAAGACAAAGTTCAAGATCAGATGGGCTTTGGTGTAAATTCACCTCCCTCTGCTTGCTAGCCCTGGAACCTTGGGTAAATGATGAAATCTTTACGGGTCTCAGTTTCCTTTTCTGTAAATGAGGGTAAGGCCTATTTTATAGGCTCACTGGGAAGATTATAGGAGGTAATATCTGTAAAACTGGAGCATTCTGGAAGACCGCAGTGAGCCTGGTGCTCCAGGAGGTATTCAGTAAGTGTTGGTTCCCTTCCCTCCTGCTCCTTCTCCTGACTTCCCCCTTCATGAAAACTGTCCAGCAAGACTTGTCCTTTAGTGAGATTATTCAAATGTCACTGCTGAATCCTCAGAGTGATATAATCACTGTTTTAATTTACTTATAAATAAGTCATATTACCTTTAACTGGGTGTGCCCCTGATCAATAATTCACCTTGGGGGCACTGGACTCACTTATTTGGGTCTGAGTTCTTTGTAAAAAGAATAAGTTATTTCAATAAGTGTAGGGAATTTGAAAAAACACCATCAGTGTCCATAAAACCAAAGAGATAATTGGGGAGAGATTGGATCTGGGGAGAGAACTTATCTTCCTTATGCTTGGCGTTAAGATTATCACCAGCCGGCAAGTCAGCACCAAAGTGGAGCCTCATCCTTAAACATCCTGACATCTTTGCAAAAGTGATACAGAGGCAGGAGGAGGAAGTGGTGGAAGGCAGAATATGACTATTGCTGTCCCAAGCAATGCAGCTTCAAGAGGAGGAGGCTGGCTGGGTGGCACCAGAACCTCTAGAATTCTCCCTTATCTCAGGGCCTCATCTTGCCTTGGCTGTTCTTCTTTATAACCAGTTTGTTCATCTTGGAGTCTTGCACTTGGTAATAGGAGTGATCTCGGTTCTTTCCCTTTCTTCCCTCTGGTTCAGTGACTTCGCAGAGTTAGGGAAAAACAGCAAATCTGGTGCAGAAAGGTGGAGGGTTAGGAACCATGGAGGGCATTAGTAGAAGGTACCTTTCTCTTCTTCTGCATCAGAGGGCACAGAGCTATTCCCTCCTTCCTTGTTATCCTCGGTGCACATAGTACAGATCTCTTCTTTAGCTTAAGAACTCTGTGATACACGGTTTCATTGTGGTCATTTGTTTCTTTGTGTTGATATGACACCTCTTTCTTGATGTGAATTCTTGAGAACAGGAGTGAGGTATTATTCATCTTCATACCTCCAGCAGCAGACACAAGGAAGATGCTCAATAAATGATGGCCAGGCATGGCGGCTCACACCTATAGTTCTAGTACTTTGGGAGGCTGAGGCGAGAGGAGGCCAGGAGTTCAAGATCACCCTGGGCAACACAGCACAACCTTATATCTACAAAAAAATTTAATAATCACCTGGGTTGGGTGGCACATGACTGTTATCCAGCTACTTGGGAAGCTGAAGTGGGAGGATCACTTGGGCCCAGGAGTTTGAGGTTGCTGTGAGCTCAGTGAATTATGACCCTATCACTGAACTCCGGCCTGGGTGACAGAATGAGACCTTGTCTCTAAAAAAAAAAAAAGTGTTGAATTAATGAATGAAGAGGAAATAACACTGGACAGGGAATCAGGAGATGTGAATTCTAAGCCTGGCTCTCACATTAGCTATAATAAATGTGACTTTGGAATCACTTAATCTTTGGGGGCTTTAATTTCTATCTCTGTAAATTATCTTCTGGGCTTGATAATCTGAGTTCCCTTTAGTTTCTCTGCTCTGTGAACCTGTTAGATTCTCCTCAGATTTTCCTATTCTGCATGTATAGCAAACTATCTGTTATCTGGCTCCAGCTGATTGTATAGTGCTCAGATTTAAACATATATTCTGGTAAATAAAAAAATTAGCATGTAAGATATTTAGAGATTCCTGGGGTGGCACCTCTGGCTCAGTTGGTAAGGCACCAGCCCCATATACCAAGGGTGATGGGTTCAAACCCAGCCCCGGCCAAACTGCAACAAAAAAGTAGCCAGGTGTTGTGGCGGGCGCCTGTAGTCCCAGCTACTTGGGAGGCTGAGGCAAGAGAATCACCAAAACCCAAGAGTTGGAGGTTGCTGTGAGGTGTGTGACACCACAGCACTCTACCAAGGACCATAAAGTGAGACTCTTGTCTCTACAAAAAAAAAAATGTTTAAAATAATGACTTTAAAAAAGATGACTTTAAAATAATCAAAATACAAAAGTTAATACTGAAGTCATTATGGGTATTTTGTCCTCTGAGGAATTAGAAAGCAGGATACAGGGTTATCAGAACCACAGGACTAACATTTAGATGTAGCCTAACTTTTGGTAATGATGGAAAAGTTCTATAATCTGTGCTGTCTAGTATAATATCTTCCAATCATATGTGGCTATTGAGCACTTGGAATATAACTACTATGACTGAGCTGAAATTTTAATTTAATTTTGTTTTATTTATTTATTATATTTATTTTTTTGAGACAGAGTCTCACTCTGTACCTCTGAGTAGAGTGCCATGGCATCATAGCTCACAGCAACTCAAACTCCTGGGCTTTGGTGATTTTGAGCAATCCTTTTGTCTCAGTCTTCTGAATAGTGGGACTACAGGCATGTGCCCCTACACCCAGGTACTTTTTTTAGTTTTAGTAGAGATGAGGTCTTACTCTAGCTCAGGCTGGTCTGGAACTCCTGAGCTCAAGCAATCTACCTGCCTTGGCCTTCCAGATTGCTAGGATTACAGTCATGAGCCACTGTGCCTGGCCAATTTAATTTTGTTTTAATGAGTTTAAATTTAAATAGCCATGCTTAGCTAATGGCTACTATTTTGGATACTGAAGCTCTAAAGTATAAAGTCCATGAGGACAGAGATTTTTCCCTTTTTGTTCACTGCTAAATAATTATGCCTAGGACACTAGAACAGGACATAATAGATGCTTAATAAATTTCACTTTTTTGTACATGTTCAGGAGTGCCTGTCAAGAAAGTGTTGGTGAAAAGAGGGCACTATGGGGCGGCGCCTGTGGCTCATTGAGTAGGGCGCCGGCCTCATATACCGGAGGTGATGGGTTCAAACCCCGGCCCCGGCCAAAAACTGCAAAAAAAAAAAAAGAGGGCACTATGACTAACCATTCACTACCCCCGGGTTATGAATACTTTCTCAGGGAAACTCTAAGAAGCCATTCACTCACTAATTGCCAATGGGTAAATTTATATCCAACTGTGCTGCCCTTCCTAGAACGTGATACTCTAACTGTGTCCAGTTTGGGCACCTGAAGCTGAGCAGAATAAAGAAAACTTCTAAGAGGAATCAGAGAGCCACAGAGTTGACAAAAAGATTAGAGAATTCCTGTAAGGAAAAGCTAGAGAAGTTCCACCTTTGGGCCAATGAGGTCTGAGTATGTAAAGAGTGGTGATGCAGAGGCTTCAAGAGACTTCTCTCCAGCTTTGTCAAGAAGGTGAGCAGATAGGGCTCTAAATTTCCCCATAATTTAACCCACGTGAGGTTATGTAGTCATGGGAGAAAGGTTTTACTGTCTATTTTCCTGGATATTTTTAAAAACGGAGACAATTCTCATTGGTCTGGAATAAACCTCCTGGAAACAGAAAGGTGCCCATTCTGACCTTTAGAGAGAGGTCCGTGGCTCCAGCATGGAGATCAGCCAGGCCAGGCAATGCAAGGCAGGGCAGTGGCACCGGACACCGCCCAGGGGCAGAGCACAGCTGTTGGCAAGCCTGGCCAAGAGCACACTGATAACATTACCCCCACAGAACGAGAGAATTCCAAAGCTGGAAAAGGCCTCTAGATTACTCCAAACCCTTCGTTTTACAGATGAGGAAACTGAGACTCAGAGGGCAGAGTGACTTATCAGAGGTTACCTGGCTAATTAGTGACAGTGCCAAGAGTAGATCCAAGATTTCAGACTTCTAATCCAAGGCTCTTTTCACTTTATAACACTAAGAAGCATTAGCAAAATAAAGTGCATACAACTCCAGTCTAGAATCTGGATGCAGGACTGGAGTGTAGATTAGCTGTCTTCTGAGTGCTTAATTTTCAAGGCACTGAGTCAACAGAGAAACATACAGAAAATGAACAATTAACAAAATCAGCTCACTGCTTAGAAATAATGATTATGTTGTATATAAGCCAAAGGTAAGTGCACAGGAAACCGGGCCTGAGCAGGTGATGTGGGAGGATAAGAGTTTCCAATTTCTCACCTCCTTTTCTAACTAAAGCCTATTTCCCAGAAAGAAATTTGAAAATCACAGGATGAAATTTTATTTCACTCAAAACAGGAGGTTTTATAAAAATGTGATGAAAGGTGGAGGAGAAAACAATTTGAGTCATCTGAAATGCCTCTGGTTATTGACACTGAGAAATGGCAGCATCAACAGATGACAAAGGGAAACACCAGTAGGGAAATAGTAGAGCTTGATAAGGGAAGTGGAGGGTAGTTTTCTCTGGGCTGGAGCCAGGACTGTCAGCATTGGCCCAGCCAGAGCTATTGCTGGAAGGAAATGTGCCTTTGGGGGAAGAGGAATTTAGCTGGAATACTATGGGACAGCAGCATGGCCCCTCTGTGGAGGCTTGGTGGAAGTTGTCCCCTTGAGCTGTACCTCCATGGCTGCAGGAAACCACTGGAAGTTAGCAATAAGGAAACAAGATTAGATGACTAGTTCAAAGGAAATATGAAAAGCATTTCAGATGAGCCTGATCTAGGTTGGCACTGGGGAATCTATTTCTGAGGGTTCCTCTCCTTTGTGGAGGAAATTCAAACCTAGCTTTGAGCCAGAAGTTTTCAAAAGCCTCACTTGCAGAGGTTTAGTGTTAGTCATCATCTTAAGGAGGTTACGTGTGGTCCCCAATGTCGTGCCCAGTGGCAAGACCTGGAAGCTGTTTATTTCCCGTCTCTTCATCTCCCTGCCTCTCAGACACCTCAAAGTCGCCCTTATTCATTTGGCTATTTGGTCCAGCACGCTGTGCAATGAACACAGCTCCCTGAAACTGTGAGTCTTTGCCCAGGAGGAACTTGATTGAAAAGAATCCTCACTTCCTCCAACTCCCATCCTCAATATCTACACCTGGTGAAGTGAGGGGTGGTTCATTACCTTGGCTGGTTGAGGTTTTCAGACTCTCAAAGAGGCTCTACTCTCTCTCAGCTCTTTGCTGTTTTCGCCTTTGGGTCCTGTGGCTCCTACAGCGGGGAGACAGGAGCAATGGTTCGCTGCAACAATGAAGCCAAAGATGTGAGCTCCATCATTGTTTCATTCGGCTATCCCTTCAGGTGAGCCTGAATTGGTCCTGACCCAGCACATTCTCTCTCGCTGGATTGGCAGGATCGGGTTGGTCTCTTCCTCCTCCAGAAATCTAAAGACCAATTTGTTATGTGCCACTCCAGATTCAAATAAAATTATAAGACTTGGGCCCTTTCTCTAACCAGAGAAAAACGTAAAGGAAACATAGATCATTGTTATAACAATGTTCCAGTCCATAGACAACCAATAGCAGGTCACATCGAAACCTTGTGAATCCATGAAGTTTGGGATGGACGCATACATGGGTCTGGGTAAGTTGGACAGGTCTGTCTAGCCCTCAGCAGCCTCTGCTCTGTCTTGAAAGGAAGGAAGCTTAGAAGTACTTACTGCCTAACGAGTTGATGTGGGATGCTCCCTGGTATACCACTAGAATACAAGAAGGTATTGACCAGGAGGTAGAAAAGAATCATCTTTTTTGGGTGTTCGGGAGCATAGGAAGTAGGGAGCTTAAATGTTCATGGGAGAATGGGGAAGGGCTTAGCTTTTCAGAAATTTCTAGTATCGGCACCCAAGTTAGATTAACCATCTCTTTATACAACATACTGTTGTTTTTCTCTTTATTTTTTTCCAATTTAGTCTCATTAGAGAGCCTAAATAAGGCCTGAGAATTAGTGATTCCAACCTTAACTTGGCCATTGTGGCCTGTGCTTTCTAGCGGCAGAATAGAGCTGATCTGCCTGGTAGTTCGGCTACCAAAAATAAGAGAATTACGTATATTGTGGCGGTGACCTAAAGGGCCCCAGTGATACTTGAAAATACATGTCTAGGCAGGTGGATGAGTGTGGGGTGGTGGGTGATGTTTGGCT
Organism: Arctocebus calabarensis; assembly: GCA_963573935.1. NCBI lineage: Eukaryota > Metazoa > Chordata > Mammalia > Primates > Lorisidae > Arctocebus > Arctocebus calabarensis. The sequence goes on from CAUYON010134440.1 coordinate 7,353, forward strand.
AGACTCTTTTGGAAGTACCTACATTGACTGCAAGGAACCCTCCAGAAACGTTCCTTCCTACATGACCCCTTTCTTACCTCTGGAAGACTCTCGGGGTGAGAACTAGAGCAGGACTACTGGGGCAGGGAGAGAGAGGATTACTCAGGATGTCCTCCCCTGGCCCTTCAGGTTGAACCGGATCCAGTATGAGATGCCTCTCTGTGATGAAGAGTCCACCTTCAAGACCATGCACCTCATGGGAGACTTCTCTGCCCCTGCTGAGTTCTTTGTTACTCTCGGCATCTTTTCCTTCTTCTACACCATGGCTGCCCTCGTTCTCTACCTGCGCTTCCACAACCTCTACACAGAGAACAAGCGCTTCCCGCTGGTGGTGAGTGAGCACAGCCAGAAGAAATGGAGTGGAGAAACTGATGTGTATTAGGAGCCTGAGGTCAAAGGAAGACATATGTGGAGGCTTAACCTCTGCTTCTATCAACCCCCTGTCACTTGCTCCTGCTCACAGGAGGAGGCACAATAGCAGCATAAAGAAGCAAGCTCTGGCTCGGCACCAGCCATGTACATCTGAGCTGGCGGTTCGAATCCAGCCAGGCCCAGCCAAACAACAATGACGGCTGCAACCAAAAAAATGACCAGGTGTTGTGGCTAGCGCCTGTAGTCCCAGCTACTTGGGAGGCGGAGGCAGGAGACTTACTTGAGCCCAGGAATTGGAGGTTGGGGTGACAGCTCAAGGCTCTGTCTCAAAAAAAAAAAAAAAAATATATATATATATATATAAAAGAAGCAAGCTCTGGACTTAGACTGCCTGGGTTCAAATCCCAGCACTATCTCTTACTAACTGTGTGATCTTGTGTAAGTTACTTAGTCTCTCTAAATCAGTTGCTTCAACTATAAAATAGGGATAAAAGAATACTTGCCTCATATATATATATATATATATTTTTTTTTTTTTGGTGATAAAATGAGAATGCATGTAAAGTATCTGATACATAGTTAGCCTCAATAAGTGTTAGCTATTCTTCTTCATTAGTCTCTTCCTGTTCCAGTCATGCAGGGTGTGAGGGTGCCTTAGGGGATCTCATTTGCCTTCTATAGTCTGTCTTCTGTCATCAGTTGTCACCAAGCAATGATGATCAAAGGAAAAGCTGGGAGTTTGGGACCCGTTCTTGGGATGAATGGGTATGGGTTTTGGAATGAAGCTTCCCAGCAGACACCTTGGTACATTGGTGTATTGTTGCCTGGCCTTGGATCTGAGGGCCTGGGCAGACTGAGTGGCAGGACTGCTTTGGTGGCAGTGAACAGGTTCCTCAGAAGACTCATGGGCCTCTGATTCCCCTGATGACTTGGACTCTAGATGTTGGGTAGAATGTGAAGAGACCCTCACATTCTGTAACATGGCTGAGGAAAAGAGGAAAAGAAATGGGGACTCACAGGGCCTTTCTGAGTGTATTTCCCTTCTTCTGGCCTTCCCAGGACTTCTGTGTGACTGTCTCCTTCACCTTCTTCTGGCTGGTAGCTGCAGCTGCTTGGGGAAAGGGCCTGACTGATATCAAGGGGGCCACACGGCCATCCAGCCTGACGGCAGCCATGTCCGTGTGCCACGGAGAGGATGCAGTATGCAGTGCCGGGGCCACACCCTCCATGGGGCTGGCCAACATCTCTGTGGTGAGACCTGTTGCCACTGAAAGGGTCTGGGGGGTGGGGCAGATTATCCCAGCTGCACAGGCCTGTCCCAGATGGCAGGTGCTGAGAGAAACAGAGAGGGTGTTCCCAGAGCGGGTATCCCCTGCACCTGCAGCTGGTGTCCACCCTGCACGTGATGCTGGCTGCTGGCCCCTGGCTGACACTGACATGGCATTTTGACATGAGGGAAGCCCAAGAGCCATTTATCCTCTTGTGTCTTCCTCCCTCTGCACTCAGCCTCCCATTTCCCTCTTTGTCTCCCCACTTCTAGGCATGCTCTCTGTGCTGCCTCCCACCTGTCCTGCTTGTTTTACACTATGCATGTGTGTGCACATGTGAGCATGTGCATGGGGCATAGGGCAGTGGCTGAGCTCCAAGCTGAGAGCATACCCAGAGTGAGTAAGAAAGGGCTCATTGCTGCTTAGGCCTCCAGACTGGAAAGGGGCTTGGGGGTAGGGGTAGGCCCAACTTGTATGTGCATGTTTGGCCATCTACTTGTTAGAAGCTTAAGATGCATCCATATCATTGGTAAAGAGCTAAGGCCTTAAGCTTCTTGAATGCTACCTGTCATCCCAACCACCTTAGCCCTGCTCTGAAAATGACTTGGCTCTCCCAAGGCCCACAACTGAAATATTCAATGGCTGGCACACCAGGAAGCCTTCTAGAATGTGCTAGAAGCCTACTCATGGGTTTTTCCTCTCCAACATTTTATTGTAAAAATTTTCATACATACAGCACAATTGAAAGAATTTTACAGTGAACGCCCATACACTCACCACCTAGGCTCTCCATTAGCATTTTACTAGACCTGCTTTATCACATATTTATTCACTTTTTCCTCCATCAGTCTATCTTGTTTTTAATGCATTTCTACATTAATTGGAGACATCAGTACACTTTTCTTAACTCCTTCCTGCTCTTAGGTTTTTAAAATGTTTTGAATGAATACTTGAATATAGCCTGGGCTGTGTCCCTGGTCCTAGGAAAAAAGCACCTTGGACAGCTCCAGGCAGCCCACCTGACAGAAGGTGCTCCTGACACAGCCCCACCTGTGCGGTGACAAGCACCGCCAGCTGACCCTTGGCTCCTTGCTAGGCTTTGCATGGTGCTCCTCTGCTCCAAAGCCAGACTATGCTAGTGGCCAAGCTATATGGTAGGTGCATGTTGTGGACAGAGTCAGACAATTTCACTAGGGATTCCCTTAACAGGTGATGGCCTTGAACCCTGCCACTATAGCCAGTTTTCTGTCTTTTGGTCTTTCTAGCATCTGTGCTTTTCCCCTGTCCTCCTCTGCTACCTCTTCCTGCACTACAAGAACTCCCCTCTCTCTGTCCCCATGATGTCCCCTGTACTATTCTGACAAACTCCCCTGATGTCTTTGCAGCTCTTCGGCTTTATCAACTTCTTCTTGTGGGCTGGGAACTGTTGGTTTGTGTTCAAGGAAACCCCATGGCATGGACAGGGCCAGGACCAGAGCCAGGGTCCCAGCCAGGAGAGTGCAGCTGAGCAGGGAGCAGTGGAAAAGCAGTAAGCAGCCCCTGCCTGGCTATTCCCGAACTGGACAGCACCTCTTCAACAATCTCTGACTTCCAGGACTCCTTCTTCCTCCTCATCCAATTCCCCTTCCCCATGTTTGGGGCTTTGAGTTTTGAGACACTAAAGGGCAGGTGTCAGTTGTTGGAAACCTGGGCAGCCCTCCCAGTGGCATCCTGTCCCTCTTCTTGCTGAACTCATGGATAACAGGAGCTCAGTGCTTCTTGTCCACTTCCTGGACCCAGGAATATTACTTGGGGTCGTACTTGTGCCCTCACAGCCTCCAAGAACTAGCCTGTGTTGCAGGTGAGGGTTGGGGGCAGGAAACTGGAGACCTGAGACTGGTCCCTAGCAGCTACCTTTATAACAACCTGTCCGGCTTCAATAATAGTGGTGGCAATGGAAATCAGTGGGTAGCCTTCCCCCCAAGTCCCTTGTGTGAAGGCCCCAGCAGTGGCTTGGTGACCCCTCCCCAATGGCTGTCATCTAGTCGCTGTGTCTGATCTCCAATCAGCCCAAGGCTCAGTGTGTTTCCCACTGTCTTCTCTGGTCTTTGCTTGGCCACAGAGTCCACCATGTGTGAACAAAGGGTACCTAACCGGCCTAGAAAACAGCCCTTTAGAGGGTCCTGATGAGGCTTAGACTCAGCTGGGAGCAGATAAATTGCAACTGAGTTGTTGCACCTTCAAGAAACCAGAGCCTGACAACTTGCCAACAGAGTTTCTTATATCCCTTCAGTCCTCCCACCCCCTGGACTGGGGCACTTTCCACCAACACTCTAAACTCCACTTATGCTAGAAACTCCTACTTTCCTCCCTGTCCTTCTTGGGCTTGGTCTCATACTTGGAACACACAATGTGGGGTGTAGGACCTTCCCCCTGCCCCCAACCTCTCTGTCCATCTCCCTTCCCCAGCCTCATGAGTCTGAGGCATTCAAGATCTATTTAGAAGTCCAGGCCTTCCTTTTATTCCTATGGGGCTAGAGAGAAGCTTTGTAAAGGCCCAAAGGACCTTTACAGGCTACATTGCCCCAAAGCCCCAGGACAGAGATGGATGGCCCCATTTCTTCCTTACTTACAGCTCAATATTCTTTTCCCGATCCTTCTTTAATCCTTCTTTCATATTTGCCCTTCTCATCTTTACAAAAGGATGTGCCCTCTCCCTTTGCCCTACTATTCTTTCCCAGTATCCTCATCTCTCCCAGCCTCTATCTCTCTCCCCAGTCCAGGGCAGGCTGATGCTATTGGTGCTTCTTCACTTTGGGACCCAGTTCCATATTTGTCTTTGGTGTGTCTCCTCTTCCTGATACTTCCTTTAGTCCCTCTCTGGACCCCAAGGCCTAAGAGTCAGTGCTACCTGGGTAAGGACCATTTGCCTTCTGCTCAGCTCAAAACGTCTCAGTCTTCCCTGGCCATAGGGCTGCCCAGGGAAGGATGAAGAGGGAATAATCCAGCCATTTTCCAATTTAGTGCCAACCGGCCTGCTTAGCATCCCAAAGGTGACTGTGCCCTGTGCCAATGTCTCCTCAGGACTGAGTCAGTCCTTTCAACCTCTTCATCTCCCTGAACATCATTCATAGTAACATGTGCATTACTGGGGTACCCAGGGGTCAGGATCTACGACTTCAAGTCAGTCATTTCCTGTTTGTATCAGTTTCCCCACTTGACTGAGAAAGTGTGAGATTTATATCCCCAAATGCTCCAGAGTCCTTCAGTGAAAGAATTAAGTTTTTGGTTTTGTCTTTAGACTCTGGGGAAAGGATTTGAGGAGGGAAGAAAGGAGATGGGGTAAAAGTGTTTCTAAGTTTGAAATGCTCTCTCTGTCCTGATCTGTCCCCATGGCTAATCAAGGACAAGGCAGGACAGTTTTGTTTATGGCTCCAGAGACACAGAAAACGAAGGGGTGACCTTCAGATGTCTTCAGGCCAGCCTCTGTAGGGTCTGTGAGCAGCTTCTGCTAGAACTTTGTTTGGATTCTATGTCTGCACTTATAATTCATTCAAAATACGCTGGATAAAGTGTTCTTACCTGGGGAATGAAGTTAGCAACTGGTCCTGAAGCTAAGAAAAGGGGAGTATATTCATATTCACTCCTGCCAAAGACTCCCAGCCCAGAACTCTCCCTAGAGCAGAGAAGGCTCTTTCTCCTTCTCTTCATGAGGCTATCTTGTTCTTGGCCAGAAAAGCCTTGATTTAGGCTACAGCCTCTCTCTCCATGGACACTTTAAGAGGAAAGGCCCATTACCTCTAGAGGGCTGGGCTATCCTTTTGGGATTCATGTCCCCTCCAACCAGAGCTGACACCACCACTTTGCCTAATAGGGCCTGAGGTAGAAGAAGGTGTCTGGTTTTCCAGCTACTGCAGGAGGCCAATGGTAGGGTACTTGCCCTTTACCCCAGTAGACTCTAACCCTGCCCGGTGCCCACCTAGGACCTTTCCTGGACATGAGTTCCCTTTACTTTCACAGTCATGAGTCTCCTGGGATTGCAGATCAGGGGTGGGGGGAGAATGTTGCATGTTGTTTTCTGGTGCTTGTTATTACACATTTGAATAAACAGTGCTATGAGTATTTGCCATGAAGGAGCCAAGGCTGGACCCCTCCTGGGGATTTTTTTTTTCCCTCTTCCTCTCCCTTGCTTTAAATTCTTGGACAAATATCAGCATTTTCACCAAGACATCATTCCATTCCTCTCTAGTTTGCACCCCAAGGAAGAGAGTCTCTTGGCTGAGCAGTTGTTCCTGGCAGGTCCCAGTCTGGTGACATTTCCTCATTTAGTGGCACTCAATTAGTCCAGAGTAACTGGGACTCATTAGCAAATGTGGAGCAAACTCAAAAGGTGAGAGATAGTGGCTTCCACAATACTGTTCCCATTTGCTTTCCTACCATCTGTGACCCAAACAAGCTTCCTGTTAGGAACTGAAGGCCATATGCTTCACTCTCTATAAGGTTTTTGCTGAACAAACTTGCACCTCTATTCCCCTTCAGACAGTCTCACACCACATTTATATTCCCTAGAAAAATACATGTGGGTGCAATTTTACATTCAATTTTACCAGGTTCCTGTACCTCCCAGGGATCATCTATTTTTTTCAAGTTAAGAGTTTCTGCCCTCAGAGTTTATCCTTGAAATACTTAAACCTTCCCTGGATGAAAAGAAGGAAGTCTAAGGTCTTAAAGTCATAGACCTAGACTTATTTGCTTTAAAACTTGGTTTCCCCTTAGCTGAAGGGGTGAGTATGGGGTGAAGAGATTGAGGAGGGATAAGATTAGTATTTCTTTTCTGATGTGATTTTGGGGGAAGGAGCAGGCAGACTTTTTTATCTTGATTGTGTGACTGTAGGGAAAAAATGGTATTGGTTGAAAAGAAAAAAGAGGTGGATGATTAAGGTGCTTTCCAGACCTTAGCAAAGAAAATGACAGATCTCCTAAGAAATTTCCTTATGCCAAGGATTCGGTTGCAGTCCTTCCAGCAGAGAAAATATTCATTAGTAAAAGAAGCCAAAGTGATGGATGGAGTCCCGATCCAGCCAGGGTTTGGGAAGAGGCAGTACAGGGTATCGACCGCAGTTCTCAGGAGGAGAGAGAGGAATCAGCAAGATGTTGCAAACACCAGCAGCCTCAGGGCTACCCCTGTTCCGGGGCTGGCTCTGGCTTGGAGATAGCCTTCTGTCATCCTGACAGGTGATTTTGGTCAGTTTAGCCAAGACCTCCCAAACCTAGACAACACCACTCCAACCCTCTACTCTGCCTCAGGGCAGTGGGTTTCCCACAGAGGAGGCAAGACACGGGAGCCGAAGCCCTCCCCTACTCCACCCCTTGTGTCCTTCAGCACATCCTACAGACTCCCTCCCCTTGCCCTTCTGATTCACAGCGCCCACCTCCCTGCACCTACCCTCTTCGATCTACAGGGGAGCGGAGTAGCTTCGCGGCCGCAAGCCCAGGAAGGGGCGCCAGCCAGCTGCGGACGCACAGCTTAGAGGGGCGTCTGGGCAGAGAGAGGTTTGGGGCTGGGGTGTGTGTGCAGCGAGCGTGGGAGAGTGGACTGATAGCACAAAGAATGTGTGCACACGGATTAGAAGAGGAGATGCTGGGGCTTTGGTCTCTTTTCCCCCTACAATCGTACATTTCGGAAAGGCTCTCGCCGCATGCTCAGTAGGCAATAGCACCCCTCCAACACTACATTTCCCAGAAGGCAATGCGTGAGGGAGGGACGGGGGTCAGACAACCTGTATTGCGCTTGCGCAAGGACTGAGCTGGGAAGGTAGGGGGGCAGAGGGGAGGCGTGCCCGCGGCGGGGCAGGAGGGAGGGGGCCGCGCGGCGGCGGCGCCGGGGCGGGCGCGCGTCCGCGGCGGTGATGGCGGTGCGTGAACGCGCGGCAGCAGCAATGGCCGCTCTGGAGCGGCGGGTGCCGAGTCTCGATGACTTCGCGGGACAGAGCTGGAGCTCATGGGTGGAGCGGGCCGACTTGCCCGCGGCCGATGGTGAGTGAAGCTACCCTAGAGTCCGGGGACCCCATCACTATCTCCCCTCCCCCCTTCCGGGCCCCCGGCAGCTAAGGGGAGCCGCCGACAGGAGCCACCATCCGGCTCCCCGGCCCCCCAAACAAAGGACCCGCCGGGTCCTAGTGCCCGCCTGCTCTGTCACCTTCGCGCCTCCGGGTCCTAGCGCCGACTCACCGCTCTCAGCCCACCCTGCCCACCTCTGCCTCTACTAGTGCCCAGTACCTGCCCCCGCATGTACTTGTCTTTATCTTTCTCCTTGCCTGATGTTCTCCATCGCCCCCCCTCCTGCACCTGCCTTCGGCTTTCCTTATCCGCAGTAGTCCTCTCCACGTGTTTCCCACGCACCCCACTTCTGTGCCCCCCTCCTCACACACCTTGTTCCTTCGCCTTTTGCCCCACACCTTCTGCTCCTTTCCGGTGTTTGCCTGCTGGCTGCAAAGACCCCCGCCCCCTCCGCGTTAGTTCATCGGTCCGTCCATCTATCTATCCTCCCTCTGTCGCTCCATCCTCCGGCCATCCATCCATACATCCATGCTCCAGCCTTCCATCCTTTCACGGGCCTCTTGCACTGCCTCTTGGCTCTGACTCCCACCTTCTCTAGGCCCCTGAGTGCCTTTAGTGAGTGGGCCTACAGCCCCTTCTTCTGATCTTTGTCTCCTGGCCCCAGGGGACACCTGGCCTCGTGGCCTTTGGGGGTGACAGCAGGCATCACGCCCCTTAAGAAGTTTGCAAGTGAGAAGAGGTGGGGCAGGAGACCACATGGAGGGGTTTCTAATGACACTTGTTCTGTTCTGAGACATCTGACTCCCAGCTTGATTCTGACCATCATTCCCTATGGACATTTAATGGACTTAGAAGAGTGGGGGCTGCCCTTGTCTCTTGCATGCTTAACCCACCCCACCTCCCTCATATCTTGTTATTATATAAGACTGTCAACAGTCTTCTCATCCTAGATAGGGGCCTGTTAGTGGGTATCAGACAGCAGACCTATGTGAGAGCCCAGGCTACCCTGGGACTGCCCCATGCTGGGAGAGCAAGGATGGGGCCATTGTCAGGGTCTGGGTGCATTGAGAACCGGAAATGGAGTCAGATGGGTTTGGTGACTCAGAATTGATTTTTTTTTCAAGGGACAGGGAGGGGGTGTAGAGGAGGGAGTGGGGAAGAGTAAGGTAGGGGGATGGGGGAAGAACTGTTTTGCATAGCTAAGATGTTTTTGTTATTAACCCAGAAACTGAAGTACAAGGGTAACCCCTGTCCCAAGCCCAAGGAGAGAGGCTTGTGTACTTAGTTGACCAGGGAGACTTTGAAGATGCCAAAAGGCCAAAAGACAGCAGTTTCTCTGCTTAGTGACTATTCTGTCAGTGTAGAATCTGAAAACCTGGGTGTAACTTTGATAATGCTGTGGTAGCCCAGATGGAGCAAAACTGAGTTCATGGGTGTGGACACCTGGGAGAGTGTGTGTTTGGGATGCCACAGAGTAGCAAAAGGACCTATCTGAGAAATCTAACAAGGGGTCTCAGGGATCTGTAGGAAAGTTTGTAAAGGATTATTTCCTCTTTAAATGGGGAAGCAGGCCCAGGAAAGAGATGGTATTTACCCACAATCACTGAACTAGTCAGCAGTGAAACCCTGAACTGCACCTTGTGAAGGACCCATGAGAAAGGTGGTTAGATTCTTCTTAATGAGGCCAGCTAATCCTGAAGGCAGGAAGTGGAGGAAGAATGGGCACTTGAGAATGACCCACTGAAAGGGCTCCAAGTGGTCTTCAACACCAGGAACTTGTGGGCTTCATAACGCCAAGATGAAGGCTCTACTTGGGTAGGAGATCGGGCTTCTGAGAAGGAGGTGCTTCTTCTGAGCTGTGTTTCTCCTTTAGGGGCTGAGCTGGAGGAGAGTAGCAAAAATACAAAGAAGCTGGATGCCATGACCCTCATCAAAGAAGGTGGGAGTCAACACCCATTAGTGCTGGGACCCAGGGCGACAGGACCATCTTTCCCTCTCCCACCACACTCTAGAAGGAGGGGGCTACCTGAAGTAGGAGGTCTGGGGGTCCTCATTTTAATAGGTCTGAGTCAGCCTGTTGCCCTGACACCTGTGACCTGTTGTTAGAGATCCTGGTCATAGGTGATTGCCCTCTCCTGAAAGTGCATATACTTTGGAACAGCTTAGATTGAACTCTGCGAGCTGGAAGCATCCAGCATAAAGCTTGTCCTGTCATCTGGGAGGTAAAGTTTCTGAGTGGTGGGGTGGGAGTGCTCTCTGATCTTACAGGGAAACCCTGGGATCCCCAGCCCCAGTGATAAGGGCTTCTGTCATTGCAGACATGTCCATCTTCGGGCACTGCCCTGCCCATGACGACTTCTATTTGGTTGTGTGTAACCACTGCAGCCAAGTGGTGAAGCCTCAAGCTTTCCAGAAGCACTGCGGTGAGGGGAGCCCTAGGGAGGCGATAGAAGGGATAGGGGAAGATGGAATGTGGAGCTCTGAGGACAGGGTCAGTTGGGAGGTCTTGTGGGTTAATGAAGGGTGGTATTGGGTATAGAAAGATCCTAAAGGTGGCTTCAGAGCATTGTGGGGGATCCGGGTGGTTGTTTGAACAAAAGTCTAGCATTCAGTAGAATTAAGGGAGGAGTTAAGAGGTTCAGGAAGCTGGGTCTAGAATTTTGAGTTTTAAAGCCTCAAATTCAAATGGGAAAGGGGCAGATTACAATCTAAACTATGGAAACTCAGATTCTCTAATGTGAGTCTATGGGCAAGGTTAGGAGATTGGGGAAGGAAGCAGTTGATACCACTCACCTCCATTACTCTCTCCACCTCCTGGTGACAGAAAGAAGACATGGGCCCCTCAGCAAGCTTTATGCCCGGGCCCCACCCCCACCTCCAGCCCCTGCCAGCTCTCAGAAATGCCATGTAGTAAATGGGCAGGGCCCAGCTTGTAGGGCCCAAGGTTCCACCAAAACTTCCTCCAGGGAGAAGGGCCAGGGGTCCCGGAACCGTGGCCACCAGCCTGAGAAGACACAGAAGGATAACCTCTGGTAAGGAGAAGCAAGAGTCTCCTTAAGACTGGGCCTGACCCCAAATCCAGGGAGGGGTTGACACCAATGGAGGCAACCCTGGTTTGAGGGGTAGTATTCACAGCGTGAGGCAGCTACCCTATCTATAGCTCCCTTCCATGTAGTCCAGGGAATATGGGGTCTCCTTTTCCCATGTTCTACACTTCTGCTGGAGCCCACCCAAGTTCCAGGGCTGGGAAAAAGATGGCTCTGGGCTATAGTCCAGACCCCAGGCCCAGCCTCCCCGCCTCCCAGCCAACACCCTCTCTCTATGTGTAGCCTTTTCGTGCCTGTGGTGAATCTGGAGAAGATGTCCAGTCTCCCGAAGCCTGATGGACATGGAATCAGGGTGGCCCCACCCTCTGGTTTTCTCAGCCAGCCAGGCAGCCTCACTAAGGACTCCCTTGGAAAAACCCCCATGGCTCCCCCTTCTAAAGAACCTCCTGGCAGAGACAGCATTGAGATAATCCCCAGTGAGGGGTCGAGTCACCGGGTCGAAGGCAGCCCTCCTGAAAAGGAGCCTGGGGCCAGGCTACCCCCCAAAACCCACCGGAAGATGGCTCGTGAGTAGTCGTGGTCTTAGGTCTCAGGAATTGAGGACTCTTTTGGGCTGGTTTGTCTTATGGAGAGGTCAGGAAGAGGAGGGCCTGGCCATGATAGGTGGCAGGGTACAGGAACCCCTGTTACCTCTTGACCTGCTTGCTCCCTGGGAAGCTTCTCTCTAGCCAAGGTCTCCTAATTGAGGGGAGTCTGTGCCCAAGAGGTGAAGTTGTTCTTTTCTCCCCTTAGGCAGTTGACCTTTATCTCTCTTCTCACCTACATCCAGGGCACCAGACATCTCACAGCTGGTCTCCCAGATGCCTGTGGCTGCTTTTGTTACTTTTTTGAGACAGTCTCAAGCTGTTGCCTTGGGTAGAGCGCTATGGCATCACAGCTCACAGCAACCCCAAATTCTTGGGCGTAAGCGATTCTCTTGCCTCAGCATCCCAAGTAGCTGGGATTACAGGCACCTGCCACAACACCTGGCTGTTTTTTTTTTGTTGTTGTTGTAGTTATCATTGTTGTTTTAGCTGGCCCAGGCCAGGTTTGAACCTGTCATCCTCGGTGTATGTGGCCGATGCCCTACCCACTGAGCTCAGGCACTGCCATGCTTTTTTTTCTTTCTTTCTTTTATTTTTTTAGAGACGAATCTCACTTTATCACTCTCAGTAGAGTGCTGTGGTGTCACAGCTCATAGCAAACTCCAACTCCTGGGCTTAGGCAATTCTCTTGCCTCAGCCTCCTAAGTAGCTGGGACTACAGGCGCCCGCCACAACACTTGGCTATTTTTTTGTTGCAGTTTGGCTGGGGCTGGGTTCGAACCTGCCATCCTTGGTATATGGGGCTGGTGCCCTACCCACTGAGCCACAGGCACCACCCCTGCTTTTGTTTCTTGATACATGTTGCCCTACTTTGTGCTTGAAGTTGCCAAAATGAGTGTGGGATAAGGATGGGGATGAGGATATTCTCTGGCCCAGTAGAGAGGTGTTGATACCCAGACAAGTTTCTCTGGAAAGGGGAATCCAGATCTGAAGCCTAGTGGCACTTCTGCCTGTAGTCCCTGTTCTCCCCAAGCTTTTGGCAAGAAGAGGCCAGATCCTTCTGTGGGCCTTCTGGAAATGGCCTTGAGGTTCACTGAAACTGCTTTCCCCACAGGAAAGGAGTGTGACCTCAACAGGCAGTGTGGGGTAATAAATCCAGAGACCAAAAAGATCTGTACCCGTCTGCTGACCTGCAAGGTAACCATAGTCCCATTGTGAGGGCGGATAGCCCAGGACTTGCCCTCTCTTTCCCTGGGCAAGCAAAAGAATTTAGATGTTACTGAAGATCTAGCTTGAGGGATGAGGGTTAGGCCCATACGAGGGAAGGGGAGAGGAGGCTGCCCACGGTGGGCACAAAGTGGAAGCAGTAGGCAGGGGGTGGCTTCCAGATCTCCCCACCCCAAAGGAGGGTTTTGGCACCATGGGGGAGTGAAACAAAGACACACAAACACACCCGCAAACACGTTCACATCCCCTCTCCTCTTGCCCAGGCCAGAGCATACTGCTGCCCCTCACCCCTGCTCAGCTCACTCCCCTCCCCAACCCTCCACCCTGCTGTATTCTAGATCCACTCTGTACATCAGCGCCGGGAGGTCCAGGGCCGGGCCAAGGACTTTGATGTGTTAGTGGCAGAGCTGAAGGCCAACTCTCGAAAGGGGGAGTCTCCCAAGGAGAAGAGCCCAGGGCGCAAGGAGCAAGCTCCAGAGCGCCCCTCCCAGGAGCTCCCTTCCTCAGTCCAGGTTGTGGCAGCAGTGGCTGCTCCCAGCAGCACCTTCTCTGCTCGTGCCAAGCAGATCTACCCATACTGTGCCCTGCCCAGGTATGTCTGAGATTCAAACCCACTTCACCTGGGGATACTTGGCCCCTAAACCATTAGGGACCCCTGGAGATAGCCTCAGGGAGTATCCTAGAAGATGTGGTCACTCAGCCCTGAGTATGGGGGGATACCTGGGACTCCTGGCAGTGGTGTGGAAGCAGGTGACTCCCCTATTCCTAACCAAGTATACCACAGTAACCCTGCCTTTCTGTAGTATGCCAGATCCAATACTTGGGATACCAACATTTTCCTAGCTGCCTCCAACACGCCAAAACTTGTCATTGGGGAGCCGAAAGGGTCATGGTCCTGGGTGAGGTAGTCCTACTGTGTATTCATTCAATGGCCCCTTCGTGTGCAGAGGCTACGCTGGATCCCGGGGGAGAGCCTGCCTTGCCGAAGGAGACTCACACGCATCTCTGCCTGTCACACGAGGGGCAGACACGAAACACAGGCTCAGCTCACAGACAGGCTCACAGGAATATGTGATGCAAGAAGGGGGTTGAGAGAGTTGACTGGGCTGACCAGAGCTGGGTACAGTTAAACTCGGAAGATTTTCTGGAGGAGGCGAATCTGGAGCAGATTTCCCCCCTGAGGAGGAAGGGTCTGGGAAGTGAAGGGGCTGGGGAGAAAATCCCTTGGGAGCTGTGGCCCCTGGTCTCTCTGTCTCTTACTCTGTGAGCTCTATCATCTCCTCCTGTCCTTCCCTCTGTCTTCTTCCTCTGATTGCCCGGCAGGGTATCTGCCCTGGTGCCCTGCTTTTTGAGCTTGGTGGGTTCAGGGACACCCCTACCCTGACCCCACACCAGTCACGTTGTCCTCACATCTCCTTTGGCCCTTCCAGGTCCCAGGCTTCCTCTGAGAGTGAGTTGGAAGATGAAGGCCCCTGTGGTGGTGATGGGGACCCAGGCCTTTTCCCTTTTCCCCTGCCCCGGATTGGGGCCCAGGCCTCCAGCGAGGAGAGTGAGGAGGAGGGAACATCTGATGACCTCCACCTCCCCCCTGACTGCCATTATGCAACCCGGCCCCCACGGCCACAAGCGGTAAGGACTTGCGGCAAAGGGCTGGGGTGGAGGGTGGCCCAGCCCTCTTGGCCCCAGTTGTAGGGAGGAGGTCAGATCCTGTGTGCAGATGCCCTCTTGCATCTCAGGCCCTGCAAACTATATTTCTTCCTTTTGCCTCCAGTTCTGTACCTTTGGGAGCCGGCTGGTGAGCCCAGGATGTTACGTGTTTAGCCGCCGGCTGGACCGGTTCTGCTCGGCACTCAGCTCCATGCTGGAACGGCATCTCAGCTCACACATGTGGAAGTGAGTCTCTCAGGCCCAGAACTTCCTTTCCCAGGCTCCAGGTGTACATGGGCTTCAGAGGCCCTGATCCTTCACACAGCCCCATAAGTATGTCTTGGCTGTTTGCCAAGAAGACCCCAAATGGGGAGTGACACAAAGAGGGGGTGGAAAACTTAGCAGCCAGGAGATGTGCTAAGGCAGGGCATGAATTGGTGGTCTGGGGGATAAATCTAGGTACTTCTTCACTTCTAGTACCTTTTGGGTAATGAGGGATAAGGGATGCCCAAACTAAGATTTAAAATGAGCTTCTTGGGCAGTGCCTGTGGCTCAAGGAGTTGGGCGCCAGCCCCATACACCAGAGGTGGTGGGCCCCCGCCAAAAACTGCAAAAAAAAAAAGAGGTTCTTAATGAGTTTTCCTACTGTTCATTTTATATACTAGTAGTTCATTCCTTTCTATGTCTGTGCCTTCTTCCTAACCCTCAGTTCCAGCATATCCCAGCAGATGGCAGCAACTCTGAGACTGCTGGCCATTTCTAGGTGGGGCAGAGAGATTAGTGGGTTTGGGGTAAGCCCCTCTTGTTTGCTTTGTAGTCACAGTGGGGCTCTCTTTTTGCTGCAGGAAGATTCCACCAGCGGCTGAACCTCCATCCCATCTTGTCAGTTCCCCCTTATCTGCTCCCCTGAGCCCATCTTCTATGGGCAGCTGCCCTCGCCTTCCAGGCCTACCCCCCAGACCTGCCTGCCCAGCCTCCACACCCCCCACCAAGGACAGCTTTGTCCCCAGCTACCCTGCAGGCTCCCCCAGTGTGGCAGCTGCCTGCAGCCAGGCGGAGTGCATGGGCGGGAGCCAGGCTATCACCTCACCACTGCCTGCCAACACGCCATCTCCATCCTTCAGCAAGCTGCCACCTTCCAAGGCCAGCAAATCATCCAAAGCCAAGGATGGGGCAGAGATGGAAGCCCCTTCTCGAAAGCGGAAATTATCCCCTGGCCCCACCACTTTCAAACGGACCTGCATCCTGGAGCCCACTGGAAAAGGCAAATCCTCTGGCTGCCGGGGTCTCTCGGCCAAGACTAAAACAACCCTGAGCATGGGGCTTAATGGGACAGTGGGGCCAAGAGTGAAGAGGGCAGGGCCCTTGGACTGTCGGGGTTCCCCTCATCAACCCTCCACACCAGTCAAGGCTTCTCAGCTGGAGAACCGGGGAGTAGCTGGACACCCAGCCAAGGCTCTGCCAACCAACTGCCTCTCTGAGGAGGAGGTGGCCAAGAAGCGTAAAAACCTGGCCACTTACTGCCGGCCAGTGAAGGCCAAGCACTGTCAGGCTGGTGCCCCTGCCGATGTGGCCTGCTCTGTGCGTCGCAAGAAGCCGGGCTCAGCCCTGGCCTTTGAGGAGAAGTGCTCTACACTGAAGGTACCAGCTGAGCTCCCTGAAGATGGATGGGAGTGGGGTGCACAGTGGGTATCTGGCACAAAGAAGGTGCTAAGTCGATGTGCAGGGAAGGGGAGAAAGGGGAAGTTGAGAGGGTTCCTGGACTATCTCCTTTAGATCAGGTCTTAACAGGGTGACCTGTGTTTGCCTGGTGGACCTTCCCCTATTCCCAGCCCTCTTCCTGCCACACTTCTTCATCCCTGCTTTTGCTTGTACCAAAGGGCCACTTCTTTCTGAATTGGCTGTGGCCCTCACTGTAGGTACTGGAGCTATCTCTGTCCCTTGAAGGAAAGGGAGTTTGTGTTCCTGAGCCATGGCCTAACCTGAGCAGCAAAGTGGGTGGGTTCATCTTGCTCATTGGTTCTTCCTCTGGGCATCAGGGCACTGAAGGGCAGGTGTGCATCTCAAGGTCCCCAGGTGTGTGCACACCTACCTCACACATGTGCTCAGCTCCAGGTTTTCAGGTATTTGCCTCTTCTGGTGGAATCCCTGAAGTACCGTGGGCTTTCCATACAATCTCAGCCAGGAGGGACTTACCAGAGGTGGAATGGAGGGAAGCTGTCTTGGTCAGGCATGGGTCTAACCTCTGTATGCTCCCCAGCGTCACTACCCAGCTCTTCACTGTTGGGCTGGCATTCATCTTCTACCTTGCTTAGTTTTACTCTCATCAGGCTAGCAGAAGGAAATCAGGGTTAGCTCTTGTAGTCCATATGGTCCACTGGTTAGGATAACTGGTAGGTTTCCACCCTGACCCTGTCTCTTGCCTCTTGTTTTCCTACAGTCAAAAGCCCATTAATGAGAAAGTGCCTGCCCACTGCAACGGAGCCGCCAGCACCTCCTCCCTTCCAGATCTGGGCCCTAGGCTGCTGCCGCTTTTTATAACTTTATATTATTTTTTTTAAGAAAAAAAATTCTTTAAAATACCTCAAGACTGTCTCCCTGTTCTGTTGCTGCTAAGAAAATATAAAAACAGAAAACAGAAAAGGAAGGAGAAAAGTAACAACATGAGTGTCCTTACTGTCCCCAATCCCACCCTGGGAAGCAGAGATGATAGTCAAGACTCCAGCTCCCATGGCTTGCCTGCAAAAGTCTCTTAGCCTCATTGTGTGTGTGTGTGTGTCTCTGTGTGTGTCCTTTTAAATGGTGTGGCCATGTCTGGGATTTGTGTCATTGGGGGAAGTCTTCTCTCCAGATGGGGTAATGCGGTGTGTGGCTCTTAATGAGCAAGGCTTCCCAGAATTTTGACCTCCAGAACCTATTCCAGGCCCATTAGGAAGGGGATGGGGAGCTGCTCCTCTTGGACCTTTGCCCTGAGAGTCTGAGGGAGTTGGCTTGTGGCTCTTTTGGCCTTACAGTAATCTTGGGCTTCCAACCCTCTCGGGATTATTGTTCCTGCATTTTCCCACCTCTTACCAGCAGCCTCGTTTTCTCAACCATTTAGGGAGCTTGAGATGTCCCTGATTTCTATTGGATAGCCTGTGGGTTTGTTCTGGGGTAGAGGCTTTACCTGGTAGGCTGCCTTAGGCTGAACACCTTTTTTGGAGGCAGAAAGGGAAGAGGTAATCACTTGCAGAACTTGTGGTGTGGGATGCCCTGGTCCCTCAGGCTCACCTAGCTCTGTAGGGCTGAACATCTGTTGAGGAGGCGGCAGGCCTGGGAACGTCCTAGTTCTACTTATCTCAGTGGGGACAATTACTGTGGAGATAGGAGATGAGACTTGCATCTCCCTCTTTTGGGCCTCAAACCTGAATTCACTAGTTTTTGGCCTTGTCCTCTCCTTTTATTCTCCTTGTTTTTAGGCAGGGATCAATTTTGTTCCCTTAACAAGACAGGAAATGACCCGAAAGTGAAGGGCCAGGGAAATAAATCCAGCACTATCAGGAAGCTGCTAAAAACAACTGGTTCAGCAAATCCACTGTGTGTTTTGGGGTTGCACCCAAATCAGTTGCCACAAATGTTATTTCCGCGGGCTGCTTGGGATTTAGTTCCTGTAGACTCACAGAAATGAAGGTGGGCTGGGAGTTGCCCGGTCCTTTTCCGGCCCTGTGCTCTCGTGGGAGCCCGTCTCCCTGACACACGCGCTTCCCCCCCGGCCCCCAGAGGGCGCTGTGGGCGACTCCGCCGTACTGCCGGCGGCGTCCCGGGGGAGGAGCCTCTCCTGCAGCCGCCACCGCCTCTGCAATCGCAAACCCGGAAGACGCGTTCTGCCAGCTGGAGTGTGCGGGCCGGTCCGGCATGGCCATGCAGCCTCTGGAGGTAGGTCTGGTTCCCACCCCAGCAAGGGAGCCGAGACTGACCCGCTGGCTGCGGAGAGGCAGTGGGATCTTGGCACACCTGGTAGCTTTGGGCTTCACCATCTTTCTGACTGTGCTGTCCCGTCCGGGAACCAGTGAGTGTGCGAGGCGGGGTGGGGCCGTGGAAGGGGGCGGAGCTGAGATGCCGGCGGGGCAGCGCTTGGGAGAGCTGGGAAACCGGGAGTAGGGTCTTGGTGCGGTGGAGGGGTTTAAGGGCTTGGTGGGGCGGGGCCCGGGAAAGGAGGGGCTTTGGCTGTGTGGGAGAGGGGCAGACGATTAAACAGATCAAACCGACTACTTCTTGAGAAGCAGGGACCCTGAGGGAGGATACAAGTGGAGAAGGAAGGTCGAGGCCTATTATAAGACTGGGCTGACAGCTGAAAGGGTACTCAAGCCAAACTGGTGTGTTTATGGGTGGGCTCCTTGGCTGTTCGACTTTGCCCTGAGTTCCTGATTCCCAGTTAGGGTTGTGGATGTAGTACACTGACCTTTCTTCTTTGAGCTGGAGTCTTGGAGTCCAGCTAGCTACAGGGACAGGAACAATAGTGCCCAGCCATCAGCCTCTTCTCTTTGATTCTTTAGGTCTTTTCTCCTGGCACCCTGTATTCATGGCCTTGGCGGTGAGTTTGGGTTTCTATTTGCAACTAATTTGTTGGGATACCTGTAGCTTCACCTCTTGGGAAACACCTAGCCTTCAGAAGGTTCAGACTTCCTAAGGCAGAGAGAAGTGGGGAAAACAGCGAAGACCCTATCTTTCCCTGCAACCTATGGGTTTGGGATTATGGAGAGCTGGGCCTTAGGTGAAAAAAAGAAGAAAGTCAGGTGGTTGAAAAGGGTGGAAGGGCACAGAAGATACTTCTTTCTCCCCTAGTGCTCGTTTAGTTTATGAGTAAGTTTAACATTTGCTGTTTCCCTGGTCAAGAGATGGGAGACATTATAGAGGTCTTGGTGGGGGTGGGGATGTCAGCTTGAATAGTAAGACTTGCACACAAATGCTGATTCTCAATTGCTCCGGGAAATGCTGACCAGGAGGTCTTGGAGGAAGTTCTTTTGCTCCCACCCCTGTCCTCCTTCTTAGGTTGTAGAAGAACACCTACTTTTTCTCAGGCCCCCAAGCCAGACCTGAGGCTTATTGGACCTCTCTGTGTTCACAGTTCTGCCTCTGCATGGCTGAGGCCATCCTACTCTTCTCGCCTGAGCACTCCC
The DNA here is from genome assembly GCA_963573935.1 of Arctocebus calabarensis. Lineage (NCBI taxonomy): Eukaryota > Metazoa > Chordata > Mammalia > Primates > Lorisidae > Arctocebus > Arctocebus calabarensis. The sequence continues at coordinate 26,735 of CAUYON010134440.1, forward strand.
CGTTCTTCTTCTGTTCCCGAAAGGCTCGGATCCGCCTCCACTGGGCAGGGCAGACTTTAGCCATCCTCTGTGCAGCCCTGGGCCTGGGATTCATCATCTCCAGTAGGACCCGCAGTGAGCTACCCCATCTGGTGTCCTGGCACAGCTGGGTGGGAGCCCTGACACTGCTGGCCACTGGTGGCCAGGCACTGTGTGGGCTCTGCCTCCTCTGTCCCCGGGCAGCCAGGGTCTCAAGGGTGGCTCGCCTCAAGCTCTACCATCTGACCTGTGGACTGGTGGTTTACCTGATGGCTACAGTAACGGTGCTGCTGGGCATGTACTCAGTGTGGTTTCAGGCCCAGATCAAAGGTGCAGCCTGGTACCTGTGCCTGGCACTGCCCCTCTATCCAGCCCTGGTAATCATGCACCAGATCTCCAGCTCCTACTTGCCAAGGAAGAAAATGGAAATGTGAATTCCTCCAACTCTGAATCTAGGTGGGACACTTGCCATGTACATCAGTGGGTCCTTTTTTGGCATACAAGGGACCCACTTCAGAAGTGGATGGGTTTTTGCTCTTGTTGGTTGGACCAGGGGCTGCAAAAACCCAAGCTGCTATTGTTGAGAAATAATTCCGTGGGCCAAAGTAGGAAAATGTACTGGGTACAAGTGGGAGGTGATGGAGACCTTAATCCAGAAGCCCTCACTTGTCAATGGGAGATAGAATATTGGGTGATGCTATTGGTGGTAATTTCTTGCTTGGGTTCGTCTAAGTCAGCGGTTCTCAACCTGTGGATCGCGACCCCCAGGAATTGTATTAAAGGGCCACAGCATTAGGAAGGTTAAGAACCACTGCTCTAAGTTATGAATGGTAGCCATGAATATTTGGGTCACTCTTGAGAAAGCAATGTGATATAGGGTAGAGAGCCCATGGGTTTTATGTATGGTTTATATCCTCTTAATCTCTGTTGTGTGATCCTAGGTAAGTTCCATATCTCTCAGTTTCCTCATCTATGAAATGTTTCTAAACAATCTCTAAATCCTATCTCTAATATTCAGTGTCTATCAGGTTGATGTAACAGAACACCCTTGCAGCTCTGGACTATTGGGACCACTTGGCAGAATCAGAACGTAATTCTTACTTCATTCTTTTATTTCTCTGTAGGAACAGGTCTGTCCTCAGGGCCCTTCAGAAATCTGAGCTGGTTTGGTCCTGGACTAGGGCACAAGGTGTGAGAAAGGACTGTGGAGGGAAGGGACCAAGGTGAGGGACTTCTGGACTCAAAAAAAGTAAAGGCACTGTAGTCACTTTAAAGCATTTAGAAAAGCAGGAGAGCACTGGCTTTAAAAAGCCTGTGGCTCTTGGCTGGGCTGTTTAGCTCAGTGAGGAACTTCCTTCTGCCTCAGGATATAGGCTTAAGGGCTGCAGAACCTGGGTGTGCTTTGTCCCCTGATGTCCATTCTTAGGGCATCTCATGCTTTGCCTTTCTTGGGGCAAAGGTTCTTGCCTTAGCACATTCATGGGTCACTGCAAAAGTTTTGAGACAGACTTCATTATGGTCCATTATTTCACTTCCAAGAAACATAGTCAATTCCGTCCTTTCTGATTCACCTGTGCAAGTTGCAACTTGCGCTGCTTATCACTGTTGCTGGGAGGGCTACATTTGTTTCCATCCACATTGATTTAGCGTTTCTTGACTTTTGTGTTGCACAAAACTTTTTCATAACTCCCAGAGCTTCGTGGAGCTATTTCGAAGCTTTTAATAAAGGCCAAGGAAGTGGGGTGGGTCTCTTTTAATCCAAGGAAAACAAAGTTTCCTCTTATTTTCTAAGCTTCCTTAAGCTGTTGTCTTTTGCAAGTTCATTGGCCCAAGAGTGAGCTAAGTTTGCCATCAACTGGCAAACGAGGGCTGAGCTCTCTTCCCTGCAGAGACCCCCTCCTTGTTACAGCTGAAAGTAGTTCCCCAGACTGCCCTTAGTGGTGAGGGCTGGATGCCAGACTGGATAGCTGTGGTCTGGCTCAGGGAGATGGGACCTCCATAGATCATGGCAAGGACTGAAGACAGCTGAGCCAAGAAAGCCGCTGGCAAGACAGGTAGATATAGCTCACAGGGAACTCTGGGAGACCTGGGTTGTAGGTCTTCCAGAGTTTGGATGGAAACAAATGCAGGTGTAGGGGCTGGAGCTCCAATTCCCTGGAGCATGGGAAGGCATTTACAGATGTCAGTATTTGGGATGTCCTAGGTCTTCGGAAGATTCAGGTCTTCCTCTCTGGGTAGCTCAGAAGTAAGATTAGTGTGATTCAGTAGTTTAGGAATGGGGACCACAAGGACAGAAGTGTCTTCTCGGTGTACTCCACTATGCTCCTCCTAGGTAAGACTACATCTCCCAAGAGCTTTCTAGACAATGAGCATCTAAAAGAGGCCTCTTGTGCAGAGGGCTGATTGCTCCTGTCTCCCCTCTCAAACTACCCAGTGTGATCTGAACTTGGAAGAAATGGTTACTGCGGCAGCATGGAGGAGAGTCTCACCTAAGGTCACTTTGATCCAGGGATTCCATCTCCTCTCCCCTCATCATGGCCAGTGTTGGAGGTCTCACCCTATCTGCAGCAGGGTAGGAGGGCCAGGTAAAGTGCACCCTTTCTGAGAACAAGCAGTGTGTAAAACCTGAGTCTGCGTGAGGTGTTGTTGCCTCCTCCCAGGTGGTGCGGAGGCTGATGGGCGGGCGGGCAGGCGTGCTGACAGCCGGCAGTTTGCGTGGGCTGTGCCATCTGATGTCTATTCCCAGCCCTAAGAGGAAGGGGGAGTCATTTTTATTCTGCAGGAGGAAGGGGCCCCAGCTGTCACCTCTCTGACCAGTGGGCCTGGAGGGCAGGGGTACAGCATAGAGATAGGAGCACAGGTAATCTCCTTCTGCTTAGCCAGGCCTGACTGCAGTATAGAGAGCAGGTCACTGGGGAAACTTCTTCCCAGCAGGCCGGATTATGAAGGGACCTCCCCCCCACCCCTATCTCCATTTCTCCCTCCATCACCCTGCCCTCACATCTTGGGGCAGCAGCTGGACAACCAATAGACCTCAGTGCCAGGACCCTCTTCCTCCAGTTGGGATCTCAGTGGCTACCTGCTGCACACGCCTCCTGCTGGTGTGTTCCTTACCCCCTGTGTTCCCCCACCTCCCCATATCTCCTAATATCTGGACCCTGAGTGGGGCTTCTCAGCAAGGCGGGAAAAACCTTGGAGGAGAAGCAAATGGCTGCTTTTTTGCCCTTGTTCCCTGACTAGGGAAAGCTAGTAGTCAGCCTGTTTTGCCTTTGAAAAAAAAAAAAGAAGAAGCCAAGATGTTCAGATAAAAAAAAATTGTGTGTCATTTGCACAAATTTTCATATCAAGCTCATTAAGCCCTGATTCCACATTTGATTATATTCCAAGTTTGATTATATTCAGACTCAACCTTGAGGACATTAGAAATACAGATGGTTTTTGTATCCAAATCTTGTAATGAGATTTTCTTCTCATTTCTTTCTGGGTTTGGATACTCTTCCCAAGCCCTGATCTTTCCTGTAACCACCTTTAGCTATGTGTCCCACTGTGGCTGGGGGTGGTGTCAAGTGGCAGGAGCTGTGTCTAGGCATGTCTTTCAGACTCACTCTTCAGCTGCATCAAAGGTAGGCTGCTGTCACTCGCCAGCCTGTGCCTTCTCTCCCCCCACCCTTCACAGGGCAGACTACCCTTTTCTTGGCTCATTGAAACTGGTCTGTCCTTTCTCATTGTCCTCACCCTTCTACCCCCGTGCCTGGCTGCTATGGGTCTTGTTTTTAAAACCGCACTGTGGGAGATCCAGGCATTCTCCCCGAGCCAGCTGGCTTCTGTGCCAAGGCCTGTTCAGAGTTAATAATAATCATTAGCTGAATGGTGGTGGGGCCTTTTAGCTCCAGATCTCTAAGCCCTCGCCATTCCCCTCTTTTTAAGCTGTGGAGTGTACTAGAATGGGGAGGCACTGTGGGAGTGGGGGGAGTTTTGGAGTTCTGCTGCCTAGACATACTTTAAGGCTTCTCCCCCCTGGGAATAGGCACTGAGAGTCCTCTTAGTAAACTAATAAGACCTTTGCATCTGACAGAGATCAAGATACGTAGGGAACACAGTGTATGCTTGGCCAGGACTGGTGGTGGCAAGGGCAGTTATTGACTGTGAACCTGTAGTACTTCTGCCCTTCCATTTACCTGTCTTGGCCTCAATGGGGTGGGCAACCCTGGTAATGATGTCTCAGCTTCAGCATTTCTGGTGCCCCTTACAAGCCTAGAGTGCCACGAGGCATCTGGTTTAATGCTCGATGCTCCTGCGTTTGGCTAGCATAAAAACCTAGTGTATCATAAAATGAATGGTGCATTGGCTTGGGAATGGGAAAACTGCAATATGGGTCTGCTGTGTCCCAAATGCTGGTGTGGTCGTGGGCAAACTGCTTGCTGCTTGACCTACCTCACAGGGATGTTGTGAGGGTTAGACGAGTGAATGTTAACAGGCCGTGAAAATGTCAAAGCATTAAACAAATGTAAACAGGTGGTGTTATGTTCTTATCTTTCACTGAGCCTGGCTGTGGGCTTTATGCTTCTTAGTAAACAGTTATGGATAATGATCCTGAGAGGACCTGAGTCTCAGTTGTGCTGGCCATCGTAAGAGAACATGGACACATTTCTTCTCTCTAGATGCAAGGTCAGTGTTTATCCACTTCTGCCAGAAATGCCACCAAGGCTATGACTACTGAAGTTTGCCTTAACTGGGGCCTACCTGGTGATTTAAGTCATGGGGCTGACTACAGATGTACGAGTAACACTTGTCCCCTAGGTCCATTCTAAAGTTTCTGGAGCTGTTGGTCACAAGTCTGTTTAAATCTCCCCTACCAAGGGAAAAATGGGGCAGATAAGCCAGGGAGACAGGAGCGAGCAGCAGTAACGAACACAGCACTGCCACCCTGGCCCTCTGGTTTTGCTTGTAGCCATGGGCTGAGCGAACCTGCCTGGGGCACTGGAGATGCAGAGCTGTGACCCTGGCTTCCGCAGGTGCAAAGCATGGTTTCCCTTTCCTTGTTTCAGACTCTTGGAGTAGGATCAGAGTCCCCTTCTCCTCAAAGTTCTTTATTGGAATTAAAACACACAGAGACACACACCAAGCACGCACACCATGAAAGCAATTCTGTTTAAATTTTAAATTGGGGGAAGGATACTTTCCATTGCATTTGTCTGAAAGCAGCCAGCAGTCTGCCTGGAGTGGATGCAGAGAAGCAGAATAACAGCAGTGCAGTGGCTTGAATATTTGCTTTTTATCTTAATTGTTTTTTCTGTCCAAGGATCCATGAATGAAACACTCCCCAGGCATTGTAGCCATAGCTGACAGGCAGGAGGATGGTGTCCCAGAACTGCCATGGAGGGCGGTTTGAAGGAAACAATTTCCTGCACTGGGCTTAACATGGATACACCTCCAGTAAGATGATCTTCCCCCAACCCAGAAGGCTTGACTAGTCACCAGTGTGGTCAGAGAGTAACAGTCCCATTTTTAATCCACTTTCTGTCAATTTCTCAGATGAGTTTTAATCTTGTTGGAAGGAGATTAAGGAATAACTTCAGACTATTCTGTGGTATCTGAGGAGTCAGCCATCTCCCTGAGTCCACATGAGTGACCCCCTAGCACCTATCGTTAAAACAGATTCCCAGTTAATGGTGCTTTCTAAAGATACCTGGTTCTGCCAGGGTCCATACCAAAAGCAAACTGCAACCAGGTGAGGGAGCAGTGAGTGAGGGTAAAGCAGCACAAAGTACTATCCAATTCCAACCTACGTGTGCATTTGTACACATCTTTGTGTGTCGTTGGGGACAGTGACTCCTGCTTTTAAGTATGCCAGTGCAGAAAGGCACCCAGAAGTCCCACTGTAGGGCTCTGTCCTGGCTCACTGCAGGTTGGTTCTCTTAAGTGATGGTTCCACACTCTCCATGATTCACAGAGAGTAACCAGGCTGACTAGTTTGAAGGCCTTGGGGCACGTCTAAATGTCCATTTTATATTTTCCACCGGCCACTGTATAAGCCTGATGAAGGGGCTTTGATTGGCAGCTGTTCTAGCCTTCCTCTCTCGCACCCCTGGAAAGGAAGCAGCCAGCACAGGCACACTGTGGCTAGACCACAAAAGCCAACTGTCCTACTGCAGGGACCTGAGTTTTTTTTGCCATGTAGGCTAAGAAAGTGAAGCTTCACCACTGGTTTCTTGGGATACAAGATAAGTAGTGCAAGAACTGCAAATGCAGAAAGAGAAGAGAAGCCAAGTTAGCCAATACACTGAATACTCACCTGTTCTAAAAGGCATTGTCTTATTAGCCCTTATCCCTAGTGCTACCTAAGAGGAGATAGGGAAAGTGCTATAAGACATGACAGGCAAAATTGTGCATCTTGGCAAGAATCTAGGGAACTTCTGTAACTTGTAGGGGTGATTGAAGAGATGCAGCCATGGACTTCTTTGGGATGGTGGAGAGAAGAGTATTAAAACTTTTCAGGCTCGGAGACAAAGCTTGGGACGGTCCAAAATAGAAGGAAGAAAGAACTCCAAGTAATTTTCCCCAGATCTGTTCTCTTTACCAGCTTCATCCTGTTGGCCAAACTACTAGCCATAGCAAAAACTGCTTTGCAGACTGCAGGAGTGCTCGCATCAGCAACTGAAATTTCACTGACTGCCAAAGTTGATTTATCTGATGTGCCTGGCTGGTAGTTGTCTCCATTCCTCACCTTGGTTGTTCCTCCTGAAGTGAAAGACGACTTCCCAGATACAGGAGGGCTGCCCTTTGGTGGGGATTTTATGAAATGTAAAAATTGAAGGACTATTCAGATACTGATTGTCTTAATTTCTTTTTTCCTTCTATCATTTCTCCTCTCCCTTGGTACTCCCTTTCTAGAATTATCAAGAGAGGAGCCGGAGAATTAGCATGGTCAGAGTGTAGACTCCAGTCCAATTTCTGGTAAGCTGAGTTTGTACCCAAAAAGTGAGGATTTCATTTTTCCATTCTATGCAATGCCTAGGACATATTAAACTGTTATTGAATATTAACTTTTTAGCCTTAGTTTAAGATGGCTATCATTTACAACATGAAAATAGATTGATAATAATAAAAATATTGTGAACATAAGCTGCTCCCCACCATTTTTTAAAATCCAGTTCAGGCTTGGCGCCTGTGGCTCAATGGGCTAAGGCGCCAGCCATGTACACCTGAGCTGGTGGGTCTGAATCCAGCCCGGGCCTGCCAATCAACGATGACTGCAACCAAAAAATGGCCGGGCGTTGTGGTGGGTGCCTGTAGTCCCAGCTACTTGGGAGGCAGAGGCAGGAGACTCGCTTGAGCCCAGGAATTGGAGGTTGCTATGGGCTGTGATGCCACAGCACTCTATCCAGGGTGACAGCTTGAGGCTGTGTCTCAAAAAAAAAAAAAAAAAAAAACCCAGTCCAAGCATTTTCCCATATTATGGTTAGTAGGCTTGATCCAGAATTCTAATAGTACTTACTCTACAGGGAGACAACTCTGAAGCCTTAGTGACTTTTCTTTTGAGACTCTACATCTAAGAGGTCAGCAAACTATGGTCTGCTGGTTAAAGTAGCCCACTGCCTAGTTTTATGTGGTCTGTGAGATAATAATAGTTTTTATATTTTTAAGTGGTTAAAAAAACTCAAGACATATTAAAATGATATGAAATTCACATTTCAATGTCCACAGAGTCTTATTGGAACAGACCCACAGTCGTTCACTTATATACTGTCTATGCTATACTGCTGTTCCGATGGCACAACCAAGTGGTAACAGAGACATCTAACCTATAAATCCTAAAATATTTACAATCTTGCTTATTACAGAAAAGGTTTGCTGATCCCTGGTCTATCTTAATGACTTGATGTGGATTTCCATGTCCTTATTTAAAGATTCTCTCTCTAGAGCAGCACCTGTGGCTCAGTAAGTAGGGCACCGGCCCCATATACCAAGAGTGGTGGGTTCAAACCTGGCCCTAGCCAAACTGCAACAAAAAAATAGCTGGACGTTGCAGTGGGTGCCTGTAGTCCCAGCTACTCGGGAGGCTGAGGCAAGAGAATCATCTAAGCCCAAAAGCTAGAGGTTGCTGTGAGCTGTGACACCACAGCACTATACCGAGGGTAAGAAAGTGAGACTCTTCTCTAGAAGATTTTCTCCCTAGATAGGCCATATCCTTCTGAAGTTGTCTCTACCCCACCCACAGGCTAAAAAGGTAAATAAACCAGATTGTGCCAGAACAGAGACTCAAGCCAGGTTTAATGATCATTGTCTAATTTTCAGAGCCCAGAGGCTCCAAGGTTTGTCAGCCTGGGTATACACAAGTGGGAGGAACAGGGTCCTGGACATGGGAAGCCGGCTTGCTTTGCCAGCAGGGCTACAAGGAAGTACAGAGGTAAGAATACAGAAAAGTACAATCAGTCAGCTTTGCTCTTCCCCAGCTGGGGTATACCCTCTCCTGGCCCCTTTCTGAGGGCCCCCTAAATACAGGCCAAAAAAAAAAATCACAAATAATTACATAAATTGTAGAGCCCTGTCACACTCTGTCTCCAGGAACACCTGCTTCCTGGGAGACATGTCTGGTTTATGGTGCAGGGTGGAGTGTGGAGAGGAGGTGATCTCCCAGCCTTTTCTTATAACCACACCTGGTAGTTCTCCACCCAGGGTTCTATTGAGCTTACATAAGCTGAATACTCAATCCTTCAATTAAAAGGCTACCTCTGGGTTGTATCAAGTGAAACCATAGGAAGTTAAATCTCTTGATGAGTCAGCCAGGCACATACTAGGTGTCTCAAACCAGGGGCCAACCCAATGGATATAGTAGAGAGACTCAGAGCTGCAGGGCCTTTTCTTATTCCCTAAACTGGTTGGAACTTATGAAGAAAATGGCCCTCCTGGTCCTCAGGAGCTCCACCAGAATGCCTGCTTCATTTGACATTCACTTTAAAGATTTTTAGAACCCTACATGGTGCCAAGAGGGAAAACTCTAGCATGGAGATGAAATTTTCCCAGGTTTCCTGTTGAGTCTGAGGAGGGAGTTCTGGTTACTGTAGCTCCAGTAACAAAATCCTCAGAAGTCTCTGGAATATAACCAGACTTTTTTTTTTTTTTTGCCTGTGAGCAGTCAACATAGGAAGAACAACTCACAGCTGCTTGGCACCCTGCCAGTTTCCTTCTGGGTCCTTCATTGACCTAGTTCTATCTTAATTTCTGATATATATAGTCTTTAATCTAAGGGAGGTTTCTGAGGAGCCTGAAGAACCAGCTAGCTCCTCACCACCCCTTTTTCCAAGGTCTTCAACCCATGGTTCTAACACCAGCCTTTGCAGAAAAGTGATTCAGTGCCACAAAGATGTGAGTGAAGCATCAGGGAAGTCAGAAATGAAATACAAGAGTTTGTGAGTTTGAGGAGCCTGGCATGGTCACTGTCTCTCCTACAGGGCAAGAAAATTGTGTGAAGTTGTGCACATAGGTGGAGACCATTCTGAGAGTGGCATTAGTGGGAACTACAGATTCACTGTCCTGATGGAAGTCAAGGTGCTGTTGTGCATGCATACCTATAAGCATGCATACCTATGAGCATGCAAGTACTTGAGGGGAATGCTGCACCTTTCTCTCAGCAAGACTAGGTTACTAATAAAGGATGGACAGCAGTCTTGAGATCTCAGGACCAGATAAGGGGAAGTGTTGAGTTCCAGTCGCCTTCCCAATCTTCACAGGATGTTTAATAGTCAGGCCCTCCTAGCAAGCAGCCCTCACCTGCAGGTAAATAACACCTCTTGGAACCTAAAGAGCAGGTCAGAAAACAAGAGGATCTGGAGAACTTCCAATGGACAATAAATATGGGAGAGAAGAGACACTGTAAAAGACCAATGTCAGAAAACATGTTCACCTTTGCCCTGCTCATCCCCTGCCAAAACTCAGAGCAACCACTTCCCAGGGCATCCAGTATTACCAAAGGGAAAAGTTAAAGGGGTCCGTCATCTCCATACCCGAAGTATTCTGCAACCTGGGTGGCACATAATATTGAGCTTATTCTTAAGATCCTCTGGCCTGACCACCACAACTGCACAGACTTCTAAGAGGCATGGGTGGCAGAACTTCTGAAAGTTTAGTGTTACCAATTGTCTCTGCTAGAGATTGCCTGGAATGTTGTGGAGAGAGCAGAACTCTAAACCACTCCAAATTGCCATTATGGGGCAGAGACCACATGATTCCAACCCCTCTGATGACAAACTCCCATGCTTTGGCTTTGCAGCAGGAGTGAGATCTCTGAGTGAGGAAGCCTTCTCAACACAGAGGAGATACATACCAGGTCCCCTCTACCTCCAACCAAGCCCAGTCTAACCCTGCTGAGGCCAGACTTTCCTGGACTCCTCCCTTTGCAGAGAAGCATATTAGGGAAAACTCAGAATCCCACCTGAGGTTGATAGGGAGACTGAATAAAGAGAAGGTATTATGCAGAAAGTCAGTTAGGACTAGCTGGATGCTACATAATAGACGCAGATTTACCTTCATCCTAGTGTAAAGTGGGCCACATCTGTGGCAGGCATCCACAAAAGCTCTGCCTTCAGCAGCCCCCACAGTGGTCTTTCACACAGATGCTGAGAATCAAATGCTAACCAAGGGTTTCACCAACCAGGGAATTAGCCTATCTGGAGTTCACCCCCCATCTGCAAGTTCTGTGCTGGCACTTCTGCTGTGACACACATCTATCAGTTCATGCTGTACCCCTCTGTGCCATTGGTCCCAGGACAAGGCACATCCCACATTGCTACCATAACCAAAAAGGCAAAAGGCCAGGCTCCTGCAAAGATCTACCCACCCAGGGCTTATAGAGAAAGAGGAAGGCTTTAGTGAAGTCTCTCAGTAGCTTTGGGGTGTTTTATTGATTGAGGTCTCAGTCTTTTCCTGACTCATTTTCCAAAGGTTTCCAATTTCCCCAGATGTGAAGTATGACTTCCTGACCAAAGAAGATACCACAGTTTCCCTTAGTGTGGTTCCTGTGGAAGTGCTCCAAACACACAACATCATAGATGTGGTGGGCAGAGACAGAAAACAAATTTTTTTTCCAAATAATTTTCTCTTAAGGAGCTAGGGATGACCTCAAAAAGTTTAAGGGATCTGCTTTCCCCCTCACTCCTTCCTCATTCCCATTCAGCTCAGACATGCTTCTCTTCCTCAACCACATTGAGAACTGTCAGGGCTTTGGGAGGTGGTGTAGCATTTGCCCGAGGATTAACATATCCATGTTTGAAGATTATGGCAGCCACACCCTAGTTAGGGTCTTGCCTCTGTTGTATCTGTGACCAATTCCCTTGAGATCAGGAAGAACTCACTCCCTTGGCCAGCTAGCCCTCTCTTTCCATCCCCTCATATCCTTCAGGGGTGCATTACCTCTCTTGGGGCAGAATCTCCCCACCAACCCATCCTGCTCACACCACAATGGGCGTATCAGAGAAGACCGAGCTGACTGATTCTGGATCTGACATCCTCCGTTGGCCCTTGCCTGTTGCCTCAGGCACCGGCAAGGTGTTGCCTGGTTTGAGCTTGCCATTTTGACCCTGCCCGGGTCCAGCAGGTTCCAGGAAGGCCACCCGCCGGTCAAAACCATCATCTTTGTCCCCACCAGCCATAGGATCATGGTTGGGTGTGGTACTAAGCATGGAAGAGCTGAGGCTGTCACCTTGATGGCTGGAAGGCTTTTCTACACCCCGGCACCAGCAGCGGCAAGGGGTGAGGTATAGGTATATGAGGACCAGGACCACACTGAGAATACAGCCCACTAGGGTGGTATAGGCTGTGTTTAGGGTGTCATGGTGTCCGTGAGAGGTGGAATTGTACACTTTCAATTCCACAGACAGTGTCTCATTGAAAGTGTCCCCCGTGGCATAGCAGGTATACACACCACCGTCCTCAACCTGCACGTGGTGGAAATGAAGACTGCCATCCTTGGTCACTGTTGCTGTGCCATTGGTCCCCTGATCTAGCACCCGTTCATTGCTTGGTGTCACCCACATCTTGGTCATCCCCTGCTGCTTGGTGTCACACTTGATGGTGAAGGTATCACCCAGGTGGGCTTCCCAGGCACGCTCCTTGTACTCACTACAGTTGAGGAAACTCAGGTTGAAGACATTGTGCAGCCTCTTGGAGTTCATGCAGTATAGTTCCTCCTGGAAGTCCATGACGGAGCTCAGCTGCCGGTACTGCCAGTGTGAAAAGAGCTGGTAGAGCTCACAGTCGCAGTGCAGGGGATTGTTGTGTAGGTACAGCCCGTTCTTGATCCAGGCCGGCAGCTTCTGCAGGTCAGGCAAGGGCAACTTATTCAGCTTGTTAGAGGAGAGATCTAGGAGTGTTAGTTTAGGTAGCTTGGCTCCTTCCTTGACCAGTTCCAGAGGGAAGCGGGAGATCTGGTTCTGGCTCAAGTAGAGTTTCTGTAGCTGGGCCATGTTGTCGAAGGCGGATCGGTCCACTGCTGCAATGTGGTTGTTGTAGAGCAGCAGCACCTCCAGCTCTTCCAGTTCACTGAACAGGAACTCATCCAGCGTCCGCAGCTGGTTGGAGGAGAGGTCCAGGTAGCGCAGTTTGGGGACTGGGGAAAAGGCCTCAGAGGAGATGAAGTTCAGGTGGTTGTGGCTCAGCAGCAGGGAGTGCAGGTGGGTCAGGCGGGTGGGGGTCCACTCAGCCCGCAGGCGGCTCAGATTGTTGTGGCTGAGGTCCAGCAGTGCTGTGTAACTGGGCAAGGAATGGGGCACGTTGGGCAGCTGCTGCTTGGAGCAGCTGAGGATGTTGCTGGCGCACAAGCAGACCGCAGGACAGCTAACCAGGGGTCGGCCAGCTCTGGCCACCTCAAAAAGGAGCAGGAAAAAAGACAGCAGCAGGAGCCAGAGGCCTCGCAGGTCACGCTGGGGTTGCATAGTGTCACTAGAGTGGGCGAGGAAGGCCACAAGGAAGATCTGAGAGGAAGTTACCCAGGCATGTTCTGGTGGGGTACAGAAGGGTCACTTGAGAGAAAGAGGATGGGTTTGTGGTCACTGAGGACTCTACAGGGAAGGACCACCTCTCCCACTTTCCCTCCCACTCCCCAACCCCTCTCCCCTTTGCAGTAGAAGAGAAAAAAAAGAGATGCTGAGTAGTTCCCAGGCACCGTACAGGGGGTGGGCTCAAAATACTAGGGACGCCGAGGAGATGGCACAAGTGCCCATAGGGCTGGGGTCACAGGGGTATAGGATAGGGGTTTGCACAAGATGTCAGGGACTGTTGGGGGTCACAGGGATTGCACAGGCCGGGTTTGAAGACGGGGTAGACAAGGCCTGTGGGGAGGAGCTGAGGGAAGGTCAACAGGGCACCAGGCTGTGTAGGACGCATCCTGATGGGGCTGAGGGTCCCCAGGCCTGTAAAGGAGGGCTCCCTACCCCCCGGGACCTCTGTTCACTGCACCTGCTCGGCGAGGACGTGTTTCAGCCCATGGCTGGTCCGGGAGCTCCGTCGCGGCCTCCCCCGGCGGTGTCTCACCGACCGGCCTGTCACAGCGCCCGCCTTACGCAGGGGCCAGCGCCAGGCAACATCGCCTCCCTGGGACTTGCCGGGCTCCGCTCTGCTCGCCAGCGCCGCCGCCTCAGTCGTTGCGTCCGCCGGAGTCCACCGACCACAGTAGCCGCCCCGGGGTCTGCAGGCCTGGTGTGGAGCAGTGCCGGGAGCCGGAGGCGCCGCGATCCGAGCCGAGGGAGCGGCGTGGGGGCTGCGAGCACCGCGCGCGCGCGCCCGTCGCCGCTGCCGGAGCCTCGGGGCGCGTGCGCGCGGCGGGGGCGGGGCGCACGTGCGTGTGTTTGTGTCCCAGCCCTCCCAGCGGATGTGCGCGGGGTTATCGCCGCTGTCCCCGCGCCGGGTTATTTTCTCTGTGAAAGTGCCCGGGATTCCGAGTTGGTGATGGAAACTGTCAGGAAGAAGGCCCCCGGCCTCTCCGGCTGCTTTATTACAACCCCCCACCCCAGTACCCTTCCTTCCCCCCGAAACCTACCCTCAGGAAGAGTATGTCTAACTGAAATCAGTTAACAGCAACTGACTCTGGGGCAAGAAGCGTCATATAGCTTTTAATTTTACAAATTAAAGGCATCTGGCTCAGATCCCACCTGTCAGTGTTGGCGGGAAATTCATTAGTCACGACTTGAGGTTTTCCCGTCCCTTCTCTATGGAGCTGTAAAGTTCCAAAATTTGAGGAAAGGTTTTTTCCTTCCCAGTTTTGATGGATGCTACTCGTCTGTGACCCTTGAGGTTATCACTGAAGGGCACAGCCCCCCTACCCGTGAGCCAGCTGTGTAGGAGTGGGAGAAGTAGGTGTGTCTTTGGTGCCTCCAGGCCCAGGCCTGAGCTCCCCTCTGGTCTGCACCCCAGGCAGCTCTCCTCACTCCACCCGCTACCCACAGGGGGAATGTATGCGAGCCAGGGACAAGTTTCCATTCTTGAAAACTCCAGAACCCTTCCCAGCTTGGAGGAAGTCATTAATTCCTTAGGTCTGGCCATTTGCCCTCTTGCTGAACCAGTACTAGCTTCCCCCACTCCCTTCTGGGAGCAATTATAGCATAGTTTCCTCTACTACCCAATCTTTGAAAAGAAGGTCAGTGGTAAGGGTGAAGGGGTGTCTTTAGGGTGGTCCCTGTAACAAGAAGAAGCGGTTAACCAGTATGTTGTGGAGGGTGGGGAAAGGGGAATGTAGGAACCTTATAATGGAAGATTTTAGCTACTCTAAAGGAGATGGAATATAGGGGAGAAATTACCTTTTTATTCTTTCTCGACTCTTACAACAGCAAGACTAATACTGAAATTAATGTCATAATAGATTAGCTTGCTAAGATATTTTTTAAATTTTATTTTTGGCAGAGTCGAGGATGGGAGAAGACTAGGGCGTTTGACCAGCACGTCGGCCTCCTCTCTTCTCTTCACCTCGCTCTCGCGGCCTGCCCGCCCGCCCGCTCACCGCCCAGAACATCTTCCACCATGGCCACCTCAGCAAGTTCCCACTTAAACAAAGGCATCAAGCAGGTGTATAGGTCC
>CAUYON010134444.1:0-23452 GCA_963573935.1 Arctocebus calabarensis
TCCATAGCCACTACTATTCAACATAGTGCTGAAAATTTTAGCCGATACAACCAAGTCAGAGAAGAAAATAAAGGGCATTCAAATGGATGTGGAAGAGGTCAAACTCTTGCTCTTTTCCAATGATATAATCTTATATTTAGAGAAACCCAAAGACTCAACCACAAGACCCCTGGAAGTGATCAACAATATAGTAATGTCTCAGCATACAAAGTCAATGTTCACAAATCAGTAACCTTTGTATAGGCCTATAACTGCCAAGATCAGAAGTTAATCAAGGACACAATTCCCTTCACAGTAGCTCCAAAACAATGAAATACCTAGGAATATACCTAATAAAAGAGGTGAAGGACATTACAAAGAGAATTACAATACCCTAAGAAAAGAAATAGCAAAAAATATTAACAATTGGAAGAACATACCATGCTCATGGCTGGGAAGAATTAGCATTGTGAAAATGTCTATTCTACCCAAAGCAATCTACAGATTCAGTGCAATCCCCATTAAAAAGCCATACTCATACTTCCAAGATTTGGAAAAAAGAATTCTTCTTTCTGGATGGAACCAGAAAAAACTTCATATAGCCAAGGCAACCCTTAGTAATAAAAACAAAGCTGGGGGAATTACCTACCAGACTTTAAGCTGTACTACAAGGCCTTAATGATCAAAACTGCATGGTATTGGCATAAACATAGAGACATTTACATTTAGAAACAGATAGAAAACCATGAGAGTAAACTAACATATTATAGTCACCTGATCTTTGATAAACCTAACAAGAACATACAATGGGGAAAAGAATTTCTATTCCATTTATTGATGGTTTTGGGAGAATTGGATAACTACATGTAAGAGACTGAAACTGGACTCACACCTCTCACCACTTACAAAAATTAATTCAAGATGAATAAGAGATTTAAATCTAAAGCATGAAACAATAAAAATTCTCGAAGAGAGTCAGGCCATGGACGTGTAGGGGTGTTGAGGCGCAGGTGGCGGAGGGGTCGGCGCCAGCCCCAGCCACATGGCGGGTCGATCCTGGCCCTGCCCCTGATCCAGGAAGATTCGGAGGCAGCTGAGAAGTGCAGCGTCCCGCATGGCAGCGCTGAGGGTCCAGACACTGCCAAGCGAGGACTTGGAGGACTCGAGAATGGAGTCCACGGCCAACGATCTGGGGGACGCACTGGCTAGGGGGACAATAGGGGCAGCCATCCCGGACGTGGCCTGACAAGAGCCCTACGGCCATCTGGGGCCTGCAGAGCTGCTGGAAGCCTCGCCCGCCGCGCACTCCCTGCAGACGCCGCTGGCACGCCTTGTTGAAGCTCAGACCCAGCAAGTGCGCCTTCTGCCAGCTTCGGCGGCTGCGCCGGCCCACGGGGTGGAGAATTCTGCCCTGCTGTGCACAGTCAAGCACTTAGGGGTCGCCCCACATTCCTGGGCCCCTGCGACGCTGTCGGGACCAAAGGTGGATAGCAGCGGTGGAGAGCTGTTCTGGGACTGCCCCCTACAGCGCGTCTTGACGGAGCTGAACCGCATCCCCAGCAGCTGGCGGCGACCAGCACACCTCTTGAGTGGCTCATCGCGCCAATGCCGCCAGATCATTTCTACCGGCGCTTGTGGGAGTGGGAGGCTGTGCAGGTGCGGCGACAGGACCACACTCACTACCAGGGCCTTTTCTCTACCGCCCGTCTGGACTCAATACTGCGCAATGAAGAGGTGCAGTTCGCGCAACTTTTGGATGCTGCGCTACATCGATAGGAGGCGCCAGACACTGAACCCACCTGACCGCGCCTTGCCGGCCGCAGCGTGATCCCCGTACCAGGCTGGCTGCTCCTTTCGCCTCCTGTGTCCGCAGGCTTTCTCAACTACTGTGTGGCAGTTTTTGGCCGTACTCCAAGAGCAGTTTGGAAGCATGGCAGGCTCCAACGTTTACCTCACGCCCCCCAATTCGCAGGGCTTTGCCCCTCACTACGACGACATCGAAGCTTTCGTTCTGCATCTGGAAGGTAGGAAACTCTGGCGTGTCTACCGACCCCGGGTACCAGCCGAGGAACTGGCCCTGACATCTAGCCCCAACTTCAGTCAGGACGAGCTCGGTGAGCCAGTGCTGCAGACCATCCTGGAACCTGGAGATTTGCTTTATTTTCCTCGGGGCTTCATTCATCAAGCTAAATGCCAGGATGGAGTCCACTCCCTGCATCTGACCTTGTCCACGTACCAGCGCAATACCTAGGGAGACTTTCTAGAGGCTGTACTGCCTCTGGCTGTGCAGGTTGCAATGGAAGAAAATGTGGAGTTTCGGAGGGGTCTTTCCTGAGACTTTATGGATTACATGGGGGCCCAGCATTCTGAGTCTAAGGATCCACAAAGAACTGCTTTCATGAAGAAGGTCCGGGTCTTGGTTGCCAGGCTAGGACACTTTGCTCCTGTTGATGCTGTGGCTGACCAGCGAGCCAAAGACTTCGTCCATGGTTCTCTGCCCCTGTTTTAACTGATAGGGAGAGGGCATTAAGTGTTCACGGGCTCCCAATTTGCTGGGAGGCTAGACAACCCGTAAATGTGGGGGCCCAGTTGACAACAGAAACAGAAGTCCACATGCTTCAGGATGGGATAGCTCGTCTGGTGGGTGAGGGAGACCGTTTGTTTCTCTATTACGCAGTGGAAAACTCCCTGTGGAAAACTGTTTATCATCTAAAAGAGTCTAAGTGCTTGGAAATATACTCCCTGCAAGCAGATGGTATGGAACTCTTGCTTCGCTCCTACCCAGAGTTTGTGAGAGTAGGGGACCTGCACTGTGACAGTGTGGAGGACCAGCTTTCCTTGGCAACCATGTTGTATGATAAAGGGTTGCTGCTAACCAAGATGCCTCTAACTTAAACAGATTTCTTGTTAATTGTTGGAAACAGGCAGGAGGGATTCTCCCCTATCATAGCCACATTTTTTTTAAAATTCATGTTCTTATCTTGATAATCATCAGTGTGCTCACATTTATCTTTATGACTGCTTCAATGTCACAAAGCTCAGACGGTCTTCTAGGAAGAACCACTTCATCTAGGTACAAATGTAAAAGCAGACGTTGGAAATGAAAAAATAACCTTGATCTCTGATCATTTCAGAGTACCAGCTTCACCACGCTCAGGCTTCAGTGTACTGTGTAGCACTGGCTGTGTCATTCTGCTTGAGACACCAGAATTTTTATATGAAATTTGCATCTTGCATTTGAATTCTCTTTCACCAGTTTGGGGGGAGGTTTGGGGTCAGTATACTGTTTATTATTATGTTTGTATGAACATTGGAAAATTAAAGTGTCAAAGACAAAGAAAAAAAAATTCTCAAAGAAAGTGTGGAGAAAACATTTTAAGATATAGACCTGGAGAAAGATTTTATAAAGAAGACTTCTGTGGCAATTGCAACAACAAAAATTTAAAAATACTACTTAATTGAACTGAAAAGCTTCTGTACAGCTAAGGAACAACAGCCAAAGCAAACAGGCAACCTACACAATGGGAAAAGATATTTGCATATTATGAACTGGACAAATACTTGATAACTAAGATCTATGGAGAACTCAAATTAATCAACAGCAGCAAAAGAAGACTCAAAAATCCCATATAACACTGGGCAAGAGACATGAATAGAATCTTCTCTAAAGAAGACAGATGAATGGCTCAAAAACATATGAAAAATGCTCATTGTCCCTCATCATCAGAGAAATGAAAATCAAAACTACTGTAAGATATCACCTAACCCTGGTGAGAATGGCCCACATCACAAAATCTCAAAACTGCAGATGCTGGCATGGATGTGGAGAGAAGGGAACACTTTTACACTGCTGGTGGGATTGCAAACTAATACAACCATTTTGGAAGGAAGTATGAGGACTCCTCAAAGAACTCAAATTAGACCTCTCATTTGATCCTGCAATCCCATTACTAGGCATTTACCCAGAGGGGGGGAAAAATCTTTTTATCATAAGGACCTTTTCACTGGACTATTTATTGCAGCTCAATTTACAATTACCAAATTTAAGAAACAGCCTAAATCCCCACCAACCCAGGAATGGGTTAACAAGCCTTGGTATATGTGTACCATGGAATACTATTCAGCCATTAAAAAGATGGAGGCTTTATATTGGCGGTTCTCAACTTGTGGATCACAACCCACAGTAACTGTATTGAAGGCTTGTGGCATTAGGAAGGTTGAGAACCACTGCTTTACATCTTTTGTATTAACCTGGATGGAGGTGAAACACATTCTTAGTAAAGCAGCACAAGAATAGAGAAGCAAGAATCCAATGTGCCCAATTCTAATATGAAGGTAGTAGATGAGCTAATACAAGGGGTGGGGTAGGGGAATGAGGCGTCAGGGAGAGGAGGAGGGAGGGGGATGGGGGTCAAAGTATATGATAATGTGTCACAATTATAAGAGGGAGTTAATCTAACAAATGCCATCAGTGTAACTTAATTTTTTGTATCATCATTGAATCCTAAACAGTAAAAAAAATATTAAATTTTTTTTCAATAGAAAAAAATGTTTTTGTTCACATAGTGATATTAAAGGAGGACCATTCTGAGGGTCTGGCATGCCCTTCTGTTGGTCACTCTTAGAAGCCAGTTCTGAGTAACTGCGGTGTCTAAAAAATCAGGTTTAAGTCATCCATCTGCTTGGGAGTTCTACCACTGCATCTGCCTGCCCAGTCTAGTGAAGCTGTGCATTTAGGGGAACTCAAGAATTTAGAGAAACATGTACTGTTTGGCTGGAACTGAGAGCCTCCTATAGGCAAGAGATCAGTTGTCATGGCCATGGCTATATTTCTACTGCCATGCTCTTGTGGTAAAAGACTACCAAATACTAGGCATTCTGAACTTAACTAGGGCTCACAGATTAATCAAGCCTCCACATTTTAGTAAACTTTAGGAATTATTAAGCCAACATGAACCATGCAATAAAATCAGGCTGCTTATTTATTGACTTCTTTTTTTCAAATCCACTACCTGCCCTTACTTGATGATATAGCCCTCACTTCCAGACTGTCCCCTCTTATACTGAGCTGAAGATAGAGTCATCATTGTTGGCTTAGATCTTAAGCTGGTTTATTTATCTAACATACTTTGTTCAAGGGTGTTTTGTTATAACTTATTTTCTATTTTATTTGTAGGAAAATCATATGTCCCCATTAAAAAATGCCATCAGAATAATGCCTTTTATTTATTTCCAATTTTCACAGTAGTGGGCTGAATAAAAATGTATGTCCTTTTCTAAAGTTGAGAGTTCATAACACCAGACATTCCTTTTTGTTCTGTGAGATTAAGGGCCTTCAGTAGCCAATAAATGTGAAGGGACAGGCTATAAGACAATGAGGAAAGGAAGATTCTATGATAAATCTGAGTGCTTGTTCCAGCTCCATCCATGTAAACACAAAAGAGGTAAAGTCTCCATCTTTAGCAAAGTATCTCAAGAATGGAAGAAAAAGTATCCAGTGTACTCAGCCCTAATATGAAGCTAATTAATAGCCTTCGTATGAAGGCTAAAACCCAACTATAGCACAAGAATACAGGGAAAGGGGAAAGGGAGGGGAGGGGAGGGGGGAGGATAGGTGGAGGGAGGGCAATTAGTGGGAACACACCTACGGTCCATCTTAGCAGGGTACTGGGGAAACTTATTAAAGGTAGAGTATCAATGTCTTTATATAGTGATCAAGAAAATGCCATGAAGGCTACCTGTAACAGTACGATCAAAATACTTCTGAATGTATATGAATCGTGCCCTATGATTGCACCAATGTACATAAGTATGATTCAATAAAATTATTAAAAAAATAAATAAAAAAAGAAATATATAAAGGATTAATGAAATGAAAACTTGGATTTTTGAAAAGATAAACAAAATCCAGAAACTGCTAGCTAGACTAGTCAAGTAAAAGGAGAAAAGACACAAGTAAACAAAGTAGAAATGAAAAGAACATCACAAGATTACAGAACCACACAAGATCATCAGAGGTTACTATGACCAACTCTACTGTAACACAGTGGAAAACCTAGAGAAAATGGAGAAATTCTTGGAAACACGACTTACCAAGATTTAATCAGGAAGAAACAGAAAACCTGAACAAGCCAATAAAAAGTGATGAGATTTAATGAGTAATAAAAAGTACACCCACAAAGACAGGACCAGGACTAGATGCCATCACTGCCACATTCTGCCAATTAAAAAAGAAATTAAATCCACTTCTTTGCAATTGTGAATTGCACTGCAAGAAACATTCGGGTGAAGGTGTCTCTTTTTTTTCAGAGATATGGCTATCTTTTTATCTGGTTTAGTCTTTTCTTAAATTTCAGACTAATGTGAGGGTACAAACGATTAGGCTACATGTTTGGCATTTGTTAGGTAAAGTGCAAGTCGTAGTTCAGCCCTTGACCCAGGGTGTGTGCTGTATACTCTTAAAGTGTTCACATTAGGTCAGAGCTCATCAATTCCCCCTCCCTCCTTACCTCTCCCTCCCTTGAGGTTGATTGTGTTTTTCTCTCATGTGGGCACGAAGTTGTTCATCTACTGGTTTCTTTTTAGTATTAAGTACATTGGATGCTTGCTTTTCCATTCTTGTGATACTTTACTAAGGAGAATCTTTTTCAACTCCATTCAGGTTAACACAGAAGATGAAAAATCCCCATTGAGGGTTTCTTTTTAATAAAATTACTTCTTTCTTTTGAGTAGATACCTGGTAGTCATATTGCTGGATAGAATGGTAGGTCTACTTTTAGTTCTTTGAGGAACCTCTGTACTGTTTTCTACAGAGGCTGTACTAGCTTGCAGTCCCACCAACAGTGTATTATTAGTGTTTCACACTCTCTGCATCCATGCTAGCATCTGTTGTTTGTGTGTTTTTTTAAATAAAAGCCATTCTAACAGGGGTAAGGTGATATCTCATTGTGGTTTTAATTTGCATTTCCCTGATGATTAGTGACAAAATAGGAAGAAAAAAAATAAAAGAAAAAAACAAGGAAAAGAGATACCTACATTATATGAGACAAATAAAAAGCATATAGTAAAATAGAAGATTACTATTAGAAGAAAACATAATGGAAACACTTCAGGACATTGATCTACATAAAAATTTCATAGCTAAGACCTGAAAAGCTCATGTGACAAAAGCAAAACATGAGAATGAGACAGTATTAAACTAATGAGTTTCTTCTGTACAACAAAGGAAACAACTAACAAAGTGAAGAGACAGTCTGTTGAATGTAGAAAATATTTGCAAACTATTCATCCTACAAGAGACTACTATCCAGAGTATACAAGGAAATCACACAGATCAACAGGAAAATATACTTAATTCAATCAAAAATGGGCAAAGGACATGAATAGACATTTCTCAAAAGAAGAAGTAGAAAGGGCCAAGAAGTATATGAATAAATATTCAACATCATTAATCATCAGGAAATGCAAATCAAGACCACAATGAGATATCATCTTCTCCCAATTAGAATAGTTATTACTAAAAAACCAAAAGATAACAAATGGGGGTAAGGATGTGGAGAAAAGGGAAACTTTCATCCACTGTGGGATTGTAAATTAATATAAACATTATCGACAAGAGTATGGAGATTTCTCAAAAAATTAAAAACAGAGCTACCATACAATCTGGCAATCTCACTGCGATGTATCCAAAGGAAAACAAATCAGCATATCAAACAGATATCTACACTCTAATGTTTATTGCAGCAGTGCTCACAATAGCAAAGATGTGGAATAGACCAGTGTGTCTAGCCATGGATGAGTAAAGAAAATGTGGTGTACATACACAATGGAATACTATCCAGCCATAAAAAGAATGAAATAATGTAATTTGCAGCAACATAGATGGAACTGTAGGTTAAGCGAAATAAGCCAGGCACAGGAAAACAAATATCACATATTTGCACTTATATGTAGGAGCTAGAAAAGTTGATCTCATGATGGCACAAAGTACAGTGATACATAGATGTCAGAGGCTGAGAAGGATATATGGATGGTGGTGTGATGTGAGGTCGTTTAGTTGCTATAAACATACAATTAAATGGAATAAATTTTAATGTTTGATAGCAGAGTAGACAGAGTAATTATTGTTAACAACTACATATTATATATATCAATATATTGAGAAGAAAGGATTTGAAATGTTCCCAACATGTAAAAATAATAAATGCTTGACTTGATCATTGCACATTCTATGCATATCAAAAAACCTTGGGTAGCTCATAATGTATAAATATGTATTAATAAAAATACTTCAATTAATTAAAAGATAAAAAACATTTAAAATGGGATACATTACACTAACAGAAACACTAAAACCATATGATCAATTCAGTATATTGCATTTGAGAAAATTCAACATACTTTCATGTTATGATAAAAACCCTTTAAAAATTAGGCATAGACTGGTGGCACCTGTGGCTCAGAGGGTAGGACCCTGGCCACATGTACTGAGGGTTGCAGGTTCGAACCTAGCCCTGGCCAAACTGCAACAAAAAAAATAGCCAGGCGCTGTGGTAGGTGCCTATAGTCCCAGCCACTGGGGAGGCTGAGGCAAGAGAATCACCTAAGCCTAAGAGATAGAGGTTGCTGTGAGCTACTATGCCATGGCACTCTGCTGAGGGCAATAAAGTGAGAATCTGTCTCAAAAAAATAGGCATAGAAAACATGTTTTAATATATTAACACAATAATGGTCATATGTGGCAGAGGCACAGCTAATAACATATTAACTAGGGAAAAGTTGCAAGCTTTTATTCTAAAACAATGGAATTATGCCCACTTTCACCACTTTTATTCAACATAGTACTGCAAGTCCTAACTAGAGCAAGTAGGCAAGAGAAATAAATAAAAGGCACCCAAGTGGAACAAAGGAAATTAAATTGTCCCTGTTTTCAAGTTAGATAATCTTATACATAGAAAACCCTTAAGACTTCACAAAAAAAAAACATAAAACAAATAAACTAATTCATTAAAGTGGCAGGATATTAAATAAATATACAAAAATCAGTAAAGTTTTTATACACTAATAGTGAACTATCTAAAAATCAAGAGTACAATTCCATTTATAATACTAATGAACAAAATAAGAAACCTAGGAATAACTTTAAGGACAGAAAATTCTGTACATTGGAAATATAAAACATCGAAAGAAACTGAAGAGGACACAAGCAAGTGGAATGGTATGGAATGATATTCTGTTCTTATAAATTAGAACAGGGGTCCTCAAACTACGGCCCGCGGTCCACATGCGGCAGTGTGAATTGTATTTGTTCCCGTTTTGTTTTTTACTTCAAAGTAAGATATGTGCAGTGTACATAGGAATTTGTTCATAGTTTTTTTTTTTTTTTAACTATAGTCCAGCCCTCTAATGGTCTGGGGAACAGTGAATTGGCCCCCTGTTTAAAAAGTTTTAGGACGCCTGAATTAGAAGAATAAAACATTGTTAAAATGATCATACTATTCTAAGCAAGCTACATATTTAATGCAATCTCTTTTGAAATACCAATGGTATTAGACCTCTCAGTTGATCCTGCAATCTCATTACTAGGCATCTACCTAGAAGGAAAAAAATTATTTTATCATAAGGACATTTGCATTAGACTGTTTATCACAGCTCAATTTGTAATCACCAAATTGTAGAAACAACCTAAATGTCCACCAACCCAGGAATGGATTAACAAGCTGTGGTCTATGTATACCATAACATATTCCTATTCAGTCATTAAAAAGATGGAGACTTTACATCTTTTGTATTAACATGGATTGAGTTGGAACACTTTCTTCTTAGTAAAGTATCACGAGGATGGAGAAGCAAAAATCCAGTATACTCAATTCTAATATGAAGGCAGTAGATGATCTAATACAGGAGGATAGGTGAATGAGAAAGAGGTGAGGGGGAGGGGCACACCTCTTAGGGGTGGGACACAATTATAAGAGGGACTTTATTTAGCAAATAAAATCAGTGTAACCTAATTCTTTGTACCCTCAATGAATCCCAAACAATAATAACAAATTACCAATGACATTCTTCACAAAGATAGAAATATAAAACAACTAAAATTTATGTGGAACAACAAAAGACCTCAAACAGCCAGAGCAATCTGTGTGAAAAGTGCAAAGGTGAAACCATTGCATTACATGACTACAAAAAATTACTACTAAGCCATAGTAGCCAAAACAGTATGGTGTTGGCATAAAAACAGATACTTAGGCCAATATAATAGAATAGGGAAGCCAGAAAGAAATCCATGTGTTTACAGACAATTGATTTTCAACTAAGGTACTGAGAGTGCACATGGAGGAAAGGGAAGTCTGTTCAATAAATGGTGCTTAGGTCCAGTTATGTCCTAACTGTTTCCAAGTAAGAAATAACTGCTACCCTTTGTGAAAGGGGAAAAATGACTCCGTCTCTACTTTCTGAAGAAATCTGAGTATCTTTGGAGAGCATTGATTATTAGGCCCATTCTCAGTTATGAGCAAATTCAGCTTTTTTTTATTAAATCATAACTGTGTACATTAATGAATTTATGGGGTATGATGTGTTGATTTTATATACTTTGGAATGCTTACATCAAAGAACTCTTGTACAGCTTGAATGATGGCTTGGATTTAATGAATTTACCAGTGGTGGCCTAGTGAATGTTCAAGAACCAGTTGTGCAGGAAAAGATGTGCATGTCCATATAGTTTATTTTAACTGAATATCTTTTTGAACTGTTAAAGAAAGCCCACATTTAAGAAAATTTTAAGCACTTAAAAATTAAGTACAAATTTACTGAAACTTTAGCCAATAGGTTATTTGACTACAAACCACATACATATGTGTACGGGTGTGTGTATGCATACATGTAAGAGTGTGAGAGAGAGAAGACAAAAATTTAAGGAGTTATTTGCATGTTCTAGTACTTTTCAAATATGTGCCTTTTAATGCTATGCTTTCTACTGAGAATGTGTTTTATTGATTTATTAATTCAACATATGTGTGTACTCAGTGGCTACCACGTACCTATGCTATGTTAAAATAAAACACCTGTTTTCTTGGAACTTACATACTAGTTGGAGAAACAGACAATAAACAAACAAATAACCATAATAATTAAAGTCTTTTGGAAAAAAAATTCCATAGAAAGTAAACAAGTAATTAGGGGAGACTAACTTGAGAAAGAATGGGGAGGGAAAGTGCCATTTCAAATGATATCTGAAGGATGAAAATGAGGACATTCCAGGCAGAGAAAATGGCAAACAAATCTCTTGATGTAGAAAATGTATCCAGGAGCATAAATAGAGTCAGTAGGGCAAGCTAGAGTAGAAGGGGCAAGTAGAAAAACTAGTAGGAGATGAGATCAAGGAGATAGGCAAAGACCAGATGACATACAACTTTATAAGCAAATGCAATGGAAAGCCAATGAAAGGTTTAGAAAAAAATTATGACACATTTTGATTTGAATTGTTAAAATACCACTCTCACTACTGGGTGATGTGTATACTTTGGAGTAAGGAGTTGGAGTCTACATAGGAGCCTAGGACAATAATACAGGCAAAATTGTTATATTTTGCTTTCTCATTTGATGTATACAGAATGGCTCTTTATGGCAAACACTGTAAATCTTTACCATTTTGGTGTTTTTTTTGAGACTGAGTCCCACTCTGTCACTCTGGGTAGAGTATCATGGCATTGTGATAGCTCACAGTAACCTCAAACACTTGGGCTCAAGAGATCGTCTTGCCTCAGCCTCCCCAGTATGCCTGGCTAGTTTTTCTATTTTCTGAGGACAGTGCCTGCTCTTCTTGCTCAGCCTGGTCTTGAACTCTTGAGCTCAAGCAATCTAGGCGCCTTGGCCTCCCAGAGTGCTAGGAATCTTTACCATTTGAATGGTGGCAAAGAATTCCATTCTGTCCACAACAAAATTTAGTCAATTACTACTTTATTGTTGAACATATAGACTGTTTACAATAGTTTACTGTTATAATACAGTACAAGGATTAATACTAGCAACATCAATAATTGGGACGTATTATTCTTAATTGTACTACTTACTTTACTATACAAGATCAGTTTGGGGCATATTTGGTAGTATGCCCTAAATCTGTGGTTGGCAAACTATGGCCTGTGGGCCAAACATGGCTCTCCAGATATCTTCCCAAATAAAGTTTTATTGGAACACATCTAAACTCACTCAGTTATACATCATCTATGGCTGCTTTCTCTCTGCAATGGCAGAGCTGAGTAGTTTGAATAGACACTATGTGGTCAGAAACACTTAAAATAGTTATTATCGAGCCCTTTAACAGAAAAAGGTTGCTAATTACTGCTCTAACGTGTTGATTTGTATTAGAGAACCTTACACTGAACACTGAGTACGCAGATATGAATGAGATATTTTCCCTGCTTTGAGAAGTTCAAAGTATAATAAGGAAGCTCAAATGTAGATGTAAGTAATCTGTGAGGTAATGCTGTCCTCATAAAATGACTTAGGAAGTATTTTCTTGTTCTTTATTTTATGAAAGAATTTGTGGGATTGATATTATTTTTTCCTTAAACGTTTGATATAATTCATCAGTGAAGCAAAGAGGCTGTTGTTTCTTTGTTGGAAGTTTTAAATTGCAAATTGATTTCCACTAATGGATAAGTGATATTTAGATTTTTTATTTCTTTTTGAGTCAGATTTGTTAATTTGGTAATTTATATCCTTTATGGAGTTATTGTTATTATTCATTTGTTACAATGTTTGGTATGTTTGCTCATAGGCACTCTTATTTTCCTTCCAATATCTATGGTATCTCTAATGAGTATTTGCCTTTATTTCTGATATTGGAAATTTGTGGTCTTTCATTTTCTTCATCAGTTTGACTAGAAATAACTTTTGGTTTTATTCCTTCTTCCCATTATTTCTCTGTTTTTCTATTTAATTGCCTTCACACTTTTGTTTCTTATTTTCTTTTTTTCTACCAACATTGGATTTAATGTGTTCATCTTTATTGTAATTTTTATGATGGAAGCTCAGATAATAGATTTTGAATCTATGTTTTCTTTCTTTTGTTTTTATTGTTGAGGATTCATTGAGGATACAAGAAACCAGGTGACACTGATTTGAATCTATGTTTTTTAATGTATGCATTCAATGCTATAAATTTCCTTCTAGGCACTAATTTAGTTGCATCCCACAAATTGTGATATGCTGTGTTTTTATTTTCATTCAGTTCAAACATTTTGAAGTTTTTCCTGTAATTTCTTCTTTGGCCCAGGGTTATTTAGAAGTGTGTTGTTTACAAGTATCTGAGTATTTCTCAAATAATTTTTGATTAGTGTCTAGCTTAATTTTGTAGTAGACAGATAACACAACTCTATGTTGTTTTGATATTTTATAAGTTATTATTATTATTATTATTTTGCAGTTTTGGCCAGGGCTGGGTTTGAACCTGCAACCTCTGGTATATGGGGCCAGCACCCTTCTCCTTTGAGCCACAGGTACTGCCCTATTTTGTAAGTTATTTAGATTTGTTTTATGATCCAGAACATAATCCATCGATAGTTCCATGAATACTTGAAAAGAATGTGTATGTTGCTTGTAGCAGTGTTTTGGTCTCTAAATGTCAGCAAGGTCAAGTTGTAGGATGGTGTTCAGTTTTTTTTTTTCCACAAAAAAACTTTTATTTGTAACTAAGTAATAATCATACCAATTAAAACATAAGGTAAAATAATAGAACTATTTATTGTTTGTTAAGATACGTCTAAACACATGTATTAATTCTTCCTTACCCCTAGCAAGTATGCATAGGAGATACTATTACTACATCTATTTTAAAGATGAGGATGCTAAAACAGAGGGAGATTCAGAAATGTGCTGAGGTCATAACACATCTAATGGGAGAGCCAAGATTGAGTCCAGTCAGGACACTTTAGTGCTGATGATCTCAACCACTATTTCAACCAAACATTCTAACACATGCGTGTATATGTACTCATTCCTCACAAAATGACCATGAGTAGATCACTCTTAATATAATATTAAGGATAGTGCAAAGAAATACTCAATAATTAAAAACATTTTGGATATGACATAGGAAGCTATGTCATTAAAAGCTATTATTTTCTGAGAAAAAACTAGTTGATTTTACAAGATAGATATTTCTTCGTGTCAAATAAATAACCTTGTATGTTCTACAGATAATAAAAGTGAAGTAATTATAAAAATAAAAACCCACAGTGTACAGGTTGCATAATTAAAATTACTTTGATGTGGATATTGTATATTCCTTACTATCTTATAATAAACAGTATTTTTTTTCTAAACATAAAATCAGGACAATGCAGTGGCTCACACCTGTAATCCTAACACTCAGGGAAGCTAAGGCAGGGGGATTTCTTGAGGCCAGGAGTTTGAAATCAGCCTGAGCAAAATGAGACCCCATAGCTACAAAGAAATTGAAATGTTATCCAGGAATGGCAAACTTATCCCCAGCTCCTCAGGAGTCTGAGGCAGTAGGATTGCTTGAGCCCATGAGTTTAGGTCCCAGTGAGCTATGATGCTGCTGCTTGCATTATAACCAGGGATAGAGAGTGAGACTCTGCCTAAAATAAACTAAATTAAATTAAAATAAAATATTTTTGAGATTTGTATGGAATTGGAAAAAAACTCAAATAAACAATGGAAAAAAAAAAACCTTGAATAGCCAATGCAACAAAATAAGAACAAATCTGGAGGAATCACTTTAAAAAGTTTCTGCTTAGCCAACAGCACAGTAAGTAAAGCAAAAAGAAAACTTTCAGAATGGGAGAAGATTTTTGCAGGTTATGCTTCTGACAAAGGTCTGATAACAAAATAATCAATTCAAACTAATCAATAAGAGAAGAACAAGTAACCAGATTTCTATATGGGCGAGAGACTTGAACAGAAACTTCTGTGAAGAAGACAGGCACATGACCCACAAACACATGAAAAAATGCTCATCATTTTTCGTGTTCAAATTTTTTATATCCTCACTGAATTATTTCTACTTGTTTAACCAATTAGAGAACAATGTTGAAATCTCCAAACAAATATTGTACTCAATGTCAAATTCTCATTTCAGTTCTTTGAAGTCTGCTACATAATTTGGCACAAATACATTTCTCACTGTTATGTCTCCCTAATAAAGCCACCCATTTATCGTTATTTAATGTCTCTCTTTATTACTGGCAGCATCCCTTATTCTAAGATCTAACATTAATACAGTGTTCTAGCTTTCTTATGATTAGTGTTCACATGGTATACCTTTTCCTATCTTTTTACTTTTAATCTACACTAGGTTTATAGATTTTACATTTTAATTGGTGTAGTTACACTATATATATTTGGTGCAACTCTCCATATGTTTGGGCTTAAACATCAATGATTTTTTTTTTTCAGTTTGACACATCTGTTCATTTCTTCCTTTTTCCACTTGTTTCCCACTTTCTTTTGGATTAAGGGTTTTCTTTTTGTTGCAGTTTATTGTTTTGTTCTGTTTTAAGATACATTTTTCTCCCCTGTTGACATATTGGTTTTATTTCTGTTTCTCTTTTTAATTGTTCTTCTATGGCAGGGGTATCCAACTCATGGCCTGCAGGCTGCATGCCGCTTAGGATGGCTATGAATGCAGCGAAACACAAAATCATAAACTTACTTCAAACACTACGAGGTTTTTTTGTGAAACTGGATTGCACAGTTTTAGAGAATGAACTTTCCAGATGACAAAGTCATGTTACAATGTCATGTAAAATAAACATACATATGCATGAGTAGCTTCAGTTTTAAGGCAGTATGTGACTTCCAGTGTGTTATCTTCCAATAGCAGACAGTTGAATTGACTCCATCAAGTGTTACCTATGCTTGTGAGTTGCCAAGACAGCAGCTATCAATAATATATCAACCTACAATTGCAACTTCAGGCTTTCAATGTTATTTAGAAGTGAGGTAAGCATTTTTATTTGTTTTTTTTTGGTTTTTTTTTTTTTTTTTGTAGAGACAGAGTTTTAAATTTTTTGCCCACGGTAGAGTGCGGTGGTGTCACAGCTCACAGCAGCCTCCAACTCCTGGGCTTAGGCGATTCTCTTGCTTCAGCCTCCCAAGTAGCTGGAACCACAGGTGCTTGCTACACACCCGGCTACTTTTTGTTGTTGTTGTTTTTGTTGTTGCATTTTGGCCGGGGCTGGTTTTGAACCGGCCACCCTCGGTATATGAGGCCGGTGCCCTGCCCACTGAGCCACAGGCACTGCCCTCTTTTTTGATTATTTGGGGTACTTTCACACCTTGGTGCCTCACGTGTCACCTATCTTACTTTACAATCATCCTCCCCCTCACCCTACATCGGCGGCCAAGAAATGAGAGGGCCCAAACCTTGCCTACTATATTCATGTCAATTAATATTCATAATAAAAGTAAATATAGTCCCTTATATATTATAATATTTTTAATCGCAGCACGGCTTCTACAATGTCTCAGAAGAAAACAGAACCCCAAAAGGAAAAAAAAATTATGTAGGAAGGAAGATGGTCTAATGAAAGGTGGACAGATGGCTACTTTTTTAAAAGGCAAATAGTAAGACTATCTCCTGAATATGTTAGGGAATCTGTGCAAGTTTTTGTAGACTATAATTTGAAAAGGCGTTATATGCAAAAACATGCTGCCATTTTCTATGTGTATGAAGGATTGTATTACAAGGACAAAATAGCTAAACCGAAAAAAAGTGTTTTCTCAAAAACAACAACAAAAAAAATTTTGTTACAGCTCAGACAGATTCCATTGTAAAAGCTAGTTATGTGGTAGCATATTTAATAGCAAAAAATCAAAACCATTTACTGAAGGTGAGTTTAATAAGCAATGTATAGCAAGCATGGCTGACACAATTTACACTGGATAAAAGGGGGATATTTCTGTAATCAGTTTGTCTCACCAGACTATAGAGAGGTGAACTGAAGAAATTAGAAAATCTATCAAATGTTTGGAGAGTAAAGCTACTAACTTTAAATTTTCTGCTTTGGTGATGGATGACAACACTGATGCTATGTACTGATGTTGATTATGGTGACATCACTTTTCAGAAGTAAACACGCAAAGTCAAGGCCAAAGGTTGAAAAGGTTTCCTGATTTGCAATATGTTATCATGTCATTTATGGTATCAAAAACCAAATCTGTGCCAAAAATGAAGGATGAAAACCTGTTTAGAGGAGTAGCATTTTTAGCAGGTTTAACCATTCATTTAAATGAGTTAAACATGCATCTTCGAGGTAAAAAGCAACTTATCAATAACAATGTTTCAAACCATAACAGCATTCCAAATAAAACTGAAATTATATCAAACTCAACAGCAAGTAATTTTATGCATTTCTTTTTTCTTTCTTTCTTTTTTTCTCTTTTGGATACAGAGTCTCACTTTGTCACCCTTGGTAAAGTGCAGTGGCATAATTGCTCACAGCAACTTCAAACTCTTGGGCTCAAGAGAGTCTCTTGCTTCAGCCTCCAAGTAACTGGGACTACAGGGGCCTGCCACAATGCCTGGCTTTTTTTTTTTTTTTTTTTTTTTTTTTAGAGACAAGGTCTCACTCTGGCTCAGGCTGGTCTTGAATCTGTAGGCTCAGGCAATCCACCCAACCCGGCCTCCCAGAGTGCTAAGACTATAGGCGTGAGCCATCACACCCAGCAATTTTATGCATTTTAACAAGTTCAAGCTGGCTCAATACAATTCTAACAACGGTGAAAAATATGCAGTCTTGCTTTTTGACTTGACGCAAGAATTTAGAAAGAGATTTCAAGATTCCCCTGAAAATAATCAATATTTTGGTGCATTCGCAACTTCATTTTCAGTTGACATAAATTTTAACTGCCAATGGAGTATATAAAGTTTCAATCTGACATTCAACTTAACGAAACATTTGATTATATCTCTTTACTGAACTTTTAGAAGTCCTATCTTCCCAGAGACAAATATCCCTCACTTCACAATCACATCTTAGTTATATCGTCATTTTTGGCAGCACCTACATTTGTGAGGAAATATTTGGAAGAATAAAGAACATTAAGAGTAAAATTAGGATCAAAATACCTGATGAGCACCCTGAGAACTCACTGAGAATTACAACTGCTTTCATTGAACCAGATATTGATGCATTAGCTTCTCAAAAACGTCAAACATTCCACTAGTTTTGTGTTGCCTGCTTTACTTATACTTCTACAATAAAAATATCCAAAAACCCAAGGAAATTTTATTACTTGGATATGTACATTTTCTATATTAGTGTTTGCAAACTTGGGACCTGCTCTATGATTTTAAGTGATTTTCTGAAGGGGCTACTGAATAATTAGGCTTATTATGAGAAGGAGGGCTTTCTTTCTTCTCTCTCTCTCTCTCTTCTTTCTCTCATCAGCTTTCATTAGTGTTTATGTATTTAACTATGTAATGTGTGGCCCAAGACAACTGTTCTTCTTCCAGTGTGGTCCAGAGAAGCCAAACATTTGGACAATCCTGTTATAGGGTTTATGATATACACTTTTAACTTATCCCAGCCCACCTCAAATAATATCATACTACTGCATGTAAAAACTCCAGCAACATTTCCCCCCAAACTTTGTTTTCTTTCATGTATTTTACTTATGCAAATTATCCACCTCACAATACATTGTGATTTTTTTATTTCTTTGTACTGCATACACATCATTTTTTTTTTAACGAGAAAAAGTGTTACAATTTCCAGCACACACTGCATTCTTTTTGTAGATCTGAGCTTCCACACATGTTATGTTTATTCAGCCTGGAGAAAAATTCTTATAGTGCAGGTCTTCTTTGATGATTTCTTTCAGCTTGTGTTTGTCTGAAAAAGCCTTCTGGATTAACAGGTATTTTTTCCCCCTTCAGGATTGTTTCTGATACAGAATCAGTACTTACTTTTATCCTTCTCCTTTATGTAATGTTTTTTTTTTCTCTGTTTGTAATAGTTTCTCTTCATTAGTAATTCTCATTGATGTGATTAGCAGGTCCTTTGCTGTGGTTTACTTCATTTTTTTGTTTATTGTTTTTTCTTTTTTGCCTTGTGCTAAGTTGACCTCAGATATGTAGGTTTATGCTTTTTATCAATTCTGGAAAATATTTGACCATTGTTTCTCTTTTAAATTTCAATATATTAAGGGGGTACAAATGTTTGGGGTTACATGGGTCATTTTTGTAGTGCTTAAGTCCTGGCTATGGATGTGCCTGCCATCCCGATCGGGTTCATATTACCTATTATGTTAGTTTATTTCCCTCCCTCCTCCGCTCCTCCTAGTTGCTTTTCATTGAGTTTTAGTTCCCTCTGTGCACTGTGTACGCATCAGTTAGTTCCAATTTAATAGTGAGTATACATGGTGTGTGTTTTTTCGTTCTTGCGATACTTTACTTAGAAGAATGGTCTCTAGCTCCATCCAGATTGTTGCAAAACATATTAATTCTTCTTACTTTGTGGGTATTACTCCATGGTGTAAATATACCACATTTGATTAATCCACTCATGAATTCATGGGCACTTGGGGTGATTCCATCTCTTTGCAACTGTGAATTTTTCTGCAATAAACATTTGAGTGTAAATGACTTTTTAATAAAATAACTTATTTTCCTTTGGTTAAATACCCAGTAATGGAATTGCTGAATTGATTGGTAGGTATATTTTTAATTCTTTGAAGAATCTGCACACTGTGTTCTGTAGAGGTTGTACTCATTTGCAGTCACACTAACAGTATGTAAGCATTCTTTTCTCTGTGTATCTACACCTGCATCTATTGTCTGTGGATTTTTAAGTAAAAGCCACAGGGTAAGTTGATGTCAGGGCCCAGGCCTGGCTTAACTAGGTTCCGGATGCAGACCGATAAACTACCTTGCTCAGGAACAATTTCTCTTAGGTGCCTGAGGGCTACCTACTTTAGCAGGAGAGAGAGAGAATGCGTTAGAGAGAGTAAAGCAGTCTTCTTAAAATAGATAGATCTTAGTCTTTAGCAGAGCTTGGTAATCTTCAGCAGAGAGATGTTGTGCTGGCGTTCTGCAGGCAGGAGAGGAGACAGAGTAAGCAAGTCCATGATAGACTGCGCATGCTCCTGACTGCCTTCTCCTCCAGCCTAATAGAAGGCTGATCTCGTGCCTCTCAACACCACAGGTGTAGAGACTGCCAATTCACCACTGCACTCATCTGTGAGCTCTCACACTTGTTAAGAGAGCTAAATCCCTCTCCAGGCCCTTTTCACCCAGGTGTTCCATTATTAGCTATACAGGTATTTCTTATAACTCTCACTCCTAGCCATAGGCTATACAGGCTGCTGCAAGCTGGCTTTAATTTGCACTTCACTGATGATCAGTGATTCTGCGCATTTTTCATGTTTTTTGTCCAGTTGTCTTTCTTTTGAGAAGCATATGTTCATGTTTCATGTCCTCTTTTTAATAAGGTTGTTTGGGGGTGGGTTGCTGATTTGCTTGAGTTCTTTGTCAGCACTGATTATGAGCCTTTTATCAGATGCTTGGAAGTATTTCCTCCAATTCTGTGGGTTATCTGTTTGCTCTGTTGATTATTCCTTAGCTGTGCACAAACTTCAAATATTTTTCTGTCTCCACCTCCCCACTTCTTCTGGGACCATGATTATACATTTGCTTTATCTCTTGATACTGTCTCACAGGTAGTTAATGTTTTGTTACTTTTTTTTGGCCATTTTTCTTTCTGATTCTCGATCTTTATATTTCAACTGTTATGTCTTTAAGTTTAATTATCTTTTCTTTTGCAGTATTTAATATTCTCCTAAGACTATTCAGTAACATTTCATTATAGCTGTTGTATTTTACCACCACTAAAAGTTCAGCTTAGTTTTTTTTATAGATTCCATTTCCCTTCATTATGTGCGTGGATTTGTAAAACTTCTGTAGTGTATTTATAATAGCTGTTATGGTAGCTTTGTCTGGTAATTCCATCTGTTATATCTGCATCTGTTTTTTTTTTTTGTTAATTTTACTCCTGTTTATGCATCACATTTCCCTGATTCTTTGTAGATCTGTTAATTTTCAATGGTTTATGGGAATTATAAAAATTCTCTTGTTGAGTTTCCACAATTATTGTGTTCTTTTAATGAGGAACTTTATTTTGGCAATTATTTGACTTGTGATTAGCTCAATCATTCCATGATTTTTAAAAAAAGTTTAAGTGGTATCTGGAGTAGTTGTAATTCTAGGACTATTTTAGTTTCTATACTAAGGTGTGATCGTTTTGGAAACAAAGTCAGTTGCCTAAAGTCTGCAGCAGGAAATGGTAGAACAAGATGAAAGCCCATGTTCCTAAACAATATCATGCCCAGAGAGATAAAGCTACTTAAAGGGCTTTGGTAATGTCATGGGCAAGGATTCTTGTTGGAGTTCAGAAGGGCCATCAGTTTGACCTGGGATGGTTAAAAAAGACTGTTTGGGGCAGGAGTTACTTTATCAGGCCCTAGAGGGTGGCTAGAATTTAACCAGATAGGGAAGGTGATACAAACATTGCTAATTAGGAAAGATTCCAGAAACATGGATTTAGAAATGGCAATACTCTAGCACGACTGTTGCTGTGACAGTGAATCACTGAATGGGGCCAGGCTGAGTAGAGTGGAAACAAGGCAGAAAAGTAGCAATAAAGTCCAATTTTGTCACTCCTTAGTGATGAAATGTGGGGCATAGACAGTTTCTGGAATGTTTATACTATTCAAGATTCACTTGGACTCACATGGCAGCTTCACAAGGCCTTATTGGGCAAACCTGAAAAATACCAACCCACTCAACCTATTACCTAAACTGGAATCACATTGAAGGGCTAATGGGAAATACATAACATACCATTTCTAGTCCAGCCTTTGTAAAGCGATAAATTACTTTGAAAATACAGTGCGTATGCAAATGTGGTATTACTATCAGAGACCACATTTGCATAGCCATCTGCTACATTGTCAGAACTCAGCTCAGAAATCTTTCCACTTTAAGACTCTGGATAAAGCCTTGCACTACTTACTAGGTTATGTGCTGTCGACAAGCTTTAAGACAGTGAAGGATCAAACCTATTACCATTGAATCAAAATCCACCTGGACATAATGATTACTAATCGATTTCCCATTAGTTAATGCAGTCTTGAGCTTAGACTCTGCATACCAGTTCTCCTCAGCCATCTGCTCAATATACATTGTCATAGTCTTGGAATTCCCTTTGGTTCTCCCCATATACTCAGAGCTTAGGGATATGAAAACAGAGATGCACTATCTATTTTGTTCATTCAGTCAACCAACAAGCATTTTTTGAGCATCTTTCATGTGCCAGATCCAGTTCTCAGATAAAGTTATGAATGAGACAGATAAAAATTTTTGCCTTCGTAGATTTACATTCCAGTGAGGGAAATAAAAACAATTTGATCTAAAATACAATGTCAGATTGTGAGCGTGCATGAAAAAACTAAAGCATGGCAGGGGATACAGAGTGACTGAGGTTTTACTCCAGATAGACTAGTCAAGAAAGCCCTCTCTGATGAAATGACATCTAAGCAGAGACCTGCAGGAAATGAGGGAGTGAACTTTTCATGTGTCTGGAGGAGTGTGCTCCAGGTAGAGGGAGTGTCAAAGCAAAGTATCCAAAGTAGAAGCTTGTTGGCATGTTCAAAATAGAGAAAAGAAATTGCTATGTGTGAAGCATAGTGAGAAATGAGGAAAATGGAAGAAAAGTAAATCAGAAGGAGAGGCAACCACCTAATCATTTAGGCCCTGGGAAGAACCTTGCCTTTTACTCTGAATGAGAGAGGAAGACTAAGGGTTTGAGCAGTGGAGTAAACTGTTACATCAAAGGTTCTGATTCAATTTTTTGAAACAAGGTGTTTTTAAAAGTTCTTGAAGTATCGTCCGAGAATCACTGCTTAGAAGATCACAATGCCTGCATTTTGAGAACAGATCTGAGCAGAGTAAGCATAGGTAAAAGCAGAAACACCATTTAGGAAGCCATTGCAATAATTCAGGCAAAGGTTGCTGATGGCTCAAGTTAGGGTGATTTGACAATGGAAAGTCTGAGTGGGTCTAAGTGTCCCTGTTAATATTTTGGCTGCTGCTACATGAAGTTCTCTGTCCCTTTCTCCACAGCTGGACCTACTGAATGTCCCCTTGTCATTCTACAAACCCAGAGATTCAGCCCCAAACAATAAGAGGTATTTTGTCACTCCTGGTTAAACATGTCAGGTATCTCAGCTTAAAATCCTGCTCTAATCCAGAGATGTGGCTCTAGAAACTGAAGTAAAGCTCTGAGATAAAAAACTGATCTGGGAGGAGGAGCCAAGATGGTGGCCGAGTAACAGCTTCCTTGCAACTGGGCTCGGTAAGACTGGGGAGAGAAGACTTCAGGCATCTCTGGCTGACGAGATCTGCCCAGAAACATCCCTTTGGGGACACAGGGAGACAGCGTGA
>CAUYON010134446.1:0-27635 GCA_963573935.1 Arctocebus calabarensis
TCTTTTAAAGTACATTAGTTCATATCCTACCGTATTTCCTGTGTGGGTCACTTAATAAGGCAAACAGTTCTCTGCTTTTCTCTCTAGCCGCCTGCAGACTTTGGTCCAAGTTGTGTCTCTGGACTGAAAGGCATGCATT
This sequence comes from Arctocebus calabarensis, assembly GCA_963573935.1. Lineage (NCBI taxonomy): Eukaryota > Metazoa > Chordata > Mammalia > Primates > Lorisidae > Arctocebus > Arctocebus calabarensis. The sequence continues at coordinate 140 of CAUYON010134446.1, forward strand.
TCCATTTGATTCATCTGGGTCTGATCCTATCTTTCAGTTCAGGTTCATTGTGTTTTTTATTAGGAGTACCATATTTTCAATACTGATTCTTAGCTTTTTTTTCTTTACTCCTGTTTTATTTCATACTGGCATATGGGAGTTTATTTTTTAGGACCAAATGAATTAAAACTTTATTTTTCTTACTCTTTAATTGTTTGAGTGTTTTTATTTTTATTGTTGCAACTGACCTTGCAAACTTACTGAGACACAGTCCATTCAGTTAACTTGTACCAGCTCATAATCAGACCTCGCCCTTCACTTTGCCATCGGACACAGGGTTTAGTTTATAATGCTGCTGCTTTAAGGAATGCTTTATTCCCAAGTACCATGTTTCTATTTATATGTACATATTTTCATGGAGTCATCTGAGGAAAAGTAAGCTGGCCGCTTTAACATTTTGTGACACTTGCAAGTTAATTAAGAATAATCCTAAGTATGTTTTCCTAGATAAATAAAATATGCAATTATAAATATGAAATATATTATATAATATATACATACAATAAGCATAAAAGTTTAAATTAAAAACAATCTATCTTAACAAATTATAATTAATAATAAACACTTTATTTTACTATACATAATACTGTATATTATATTGCATATTAAAGTGTATTAGGCTACATGTTAATACTGCTACTGCTGCTATCAAGTATTAGTGCATGGACTATTAGTACTAGCTAATATTTATTGCTGTGGTCCCCACCCCCTGGACCATAGATGGGTTCCAATCTGTATCTTTTGGGAATGAGGCTGCTCATCAGATGGGCAGGGAGGGGGTGAGTGAGTGAAGCTTCGTCTGTATTTACCACCATCCCGGCTGCTCACCACTGAGCTCCACCCCTGTCAGATCGGTGGCAGCATTAGATTCTCACAGAAGCGTGAACCTCACCGTAAACCGAGCGCGTGAGGGATCTAGGAGGCAGGCTCCGTCTGAGAATCAAATGCCTGCTGATCTGAGGTGGAAATGTGATGTGTTTGAGTCATCTAGAAACCATCCTCCCTCACCCTGGCCTGTGGAAAAGTCGTCTGTGATGAAACTGTGCCTGTCGCCAAGAAGGTTGGGGGTTGTTGATTTATTGGACATTAATCTATATATCTGACACTGCTAAGCACATTGCATATAGTCCTACATTTAATCATCGTAACAACACTCTGGTAGCTGGATTAGACTCTCCGTTGTGCAGATGGAACCACAGAGACATTGAACTTTCAAACAACCAAGGCCATGCAGCTCACGAACAGCCGGGTTCAGATTTGAATTCATTCTGTGATACCAAATACTTTGAACTGTTTATGACGTTCCTTCTTGAGATATAAAATTTCAGCATATTGGCTTGGAAATCTATTTGACTTCCAGAGTTATTGCACCTATAATATTTTCTATGAGATACTGAAACAAATACCCTTAAAAACCCAAAACAGCTTGGTAGGTGGTAGTCTTTCAATTACTACTTACTAAGTGAAGAAATGAATCAATGAGGTCATTAGCCTGTTGTATTAGTCTGAGAACAGCATAATTTAATTCTTTTAAATGTCAAATTTCAGGCTCCGCACCTGTAGCTCAGTGGTTATGGCATCAGCTACTTGTACTGAGGCTGGCAAGGCCGAACCCATCCCGGACCATCTAAACAACAGTGACAATTGCAACAATAAATAGCTGTGCGTTGTGGCGGGCGCCTTGAGCTGTAAAGCCATGGCATTCTACCGAGAGCGACAGAGTAAGACTCTGTCTCAAAAAAAGAAAAGTCAAATTTCATTGGAAAACTAAACTATGAATGTCTTAAATAATTTAATTCGGTGATTTTATATATGCTCTTTCAACTATTGTCAGTTTACACACCCCGCTACTAAGTATTTTCCAGGTATGTGAGTTTTGTTTCCCACACCTTCCAATAGCCTATATTAAAAATAAACCTTTAAAAAGAGCAACCTAGTACAGAAAAATATTCCTTTATGGAGAACAATGTGACAAGTTAGCGGTCTTTCTCTCAACATTGGGCTTCATTAAATCAAGGGTAATAGCACAGTCTAATGCCTGACAATTTGCATCTTTCATATTTAATTTAAATTTTTCTGCACCATCTATTCCTCCCAGTGTATAGTTATCCGATTTTCTATTACATGAAAAGTGTGAGTTTTTAGTCCCAAGCTCCAAAGATCGGGCATTATGTTCTTTTCTAACAGAAATCTTGAGGTGTCAACATTTTTCAGGCTGATTAAACCCCTTGTCACACAACTAAGCGGTAAAACAGCCCAGTTGTATGACTTGTGTTACTGTACATCATGTTTGCAGAAAAGTAGCTCTGAGAGAGAAAAATCGTACATTTTTACATGGTGCCACCTTAATTTGTATTCCTCCAGACTTCATTTAAAGTTAAAAGTTTATAAAAATTTAAAGTTTTATAGGCTTGCTTCCTGAAGGCTTAAAAGCCCAGGTGCCATTTATGAACAAATAAATTTATTATAGAATGGAAATATATTTTAAACTCTTACGAGTATTCTCTATGTCACGACATCTGCCCAGCATGAATGACAAGGATGTTTTTAGTTTTGGAAAACAAATATATACTTTATTCTAATTAAAAAAAGTGAATAAACTAATGCATGGAGCTTTCTTAAAGTGTTTACATTTATTAATATTTCATTACTAAGTACAGCTTTAGCCTAGGTACTTAATGAGAGAATAGAAACATACGGTAGCTTTCCAGGATGAGAAATGTAGTGAAACATGAAGGAAGGCCAGAGCTATATTTTGGGAATAGTTTTCTAAATTTGCTAAGCTGTTTGGTAATAATTTTTAAATCAAATATGTCAGCAGACAACTTATTTGTTCCTGGGTTTTATTATATGAAGAAATTACATCTATGCTTCTTTACAAGGGAAATCACAAAGCCTAAATATGAGGGCTACAAAAATATCAGATCAGCGACAGACCCTGACCCCAGCTTTGCCCTCTTCACTCTTTCTTTCTTTCTCTCTCTTTTTTTTTGCAGTTTTTGGCAGGGGACGGGTTTGAACCTGCCACCTCCGGTATATGGGGCTGGCGCCCTACTCACTGAGCCACAGGCACTGCCCTCTCTCTCTCTTTTTCTTTTTTCCTGCTGGTCATGACTTCTAATAAGTGTTTATGTTGGTCATTTCTCCACATCTATAAACTCACATACCTGCTCAGTTTCACAGGCTCTCAGACTTGGAGTTGAGTTTTTTTCCCCCCCTTTTTTTTTCCATTTTGGATCTCCCTGGACTGCTAAGAGATGGACATTTTGTAAGCACACAGAACAGAAGATAATAAGTCTGTTCAGGACTGTGGAGTGTGAGGTCACCAGGAAGAAACCTTTGAAGGAATAAGGACATAAGGGCACTAAATGGGATGTCAGAACAGAAAAAGTTAAGACAGCTCACTGTGCACCTCGTGTTCACCGCCGGGGAAAGAACAAAGAATGAGGAATGAATGAAGACTAATATTCCAGAGTAAAACCGCGCATCGTCCCTTCCTCTTGGCATATCATGGGCCTCACACGTGTGTTTCTCAGAGAACGGTCGGCAGCATTTGCACACATGACAGACGATGCAGACGGTTTTCTGCTGAGAACGCAGCAAGCCCCGAGGTCACTCTGGGAATAACCAAAGTCTTAAACTACACCCTCATCAGTGCTATAATTTTTAAGTCAAGGTCTTATAATTTAGTACCTTAACATATCTTCCTGTGTTTAAAACATATGTACTCTTGACTCACTTAGGAAAAAAACAAAGACAACAGCTCAACACCCACCAGGAAAGCAAAGGCTAGCAGCATCAAGGATTGAAGTGTCTGTAAAAATGCCTTCCCCAGAGAACAGCACGCTGCTGAAGTTCACATCAGCAAATATCTTTGCCTCATTATTTTTGCATGCCTCACAGACCGGCTCCTTTTCCAGAATAATCCATGTTACTTTCTATCTTTGCAAATACTATACTCTCATCTACTATGATAAGAAATGAAGGAATCTAAAAACCCTTGAAGAAATGAAGTGTTCTAAAACGTATCACTGAACTTGAAAAAAAAATGGTCCTGCCTCACGTTCCACTAAAAGTTTCACCTCGGCTTCAGGGCAATGGTGACAAATAACTAGAATAAATGTACTATTGGAATTTCATTTTGGTTAAGAGTTTCTTGTTTAGGTTTGGGCTGGAGCCTAACAGAATTAAAGACACTGGAAATAAGGAAGACCATTACTTTTCAATTTATACTGACTCTATTTTATCCTGAAATAATTTATTGCTACCAAATATAGGAGAGTAATTTAAATGTGTCAGGCCAGAGAAAGTTCATTCCAAATAAAAATCATAGAAAGTTTCTTCCAAACAGAAATAATTCTTTTTTAAAATTTATTTTTTATTAAGTCATTTGTACATAGATCATACATACATTTACGCCATTATGAGATTCGTTGTGTTGATTATTTGTACAAATTGGAGTGCTTACATGCTACTAATCAACAGAGCTTTCACCTCTTTTACCCAATTACAGCATTAAGACATTTGTGTTCTACACCTGATAGATCCAACTTGTACTTGCAATATGCTCCATGGGTGTGGTCCCCCTACTGACCCTCCCTCTATCAACCCACCCCCCTCCCTTCCCCTCTCTCTCCCTTGGCTATTCCATTGTACTCAGTACTCCTATGAAACCTATTTATAACCACTCACACTTGCGTATGAAAAAGAAATAATTCTTTAATGATATTTTAAAATGTACAATGTGCTTGAGACTTTGGGAAAAAAATACGAAGAAGTTAACTGATGACTCCAAACTGAACCCAGAGTCAAAGTATTCTTAATAGACATACTCTTATCCAACAATGTGAATGTTGCTTTCTTTGCATTATTATTATTATTATTGCTTAATATTTACATGCAGCAATCATGGGATTTCTTTTCTAAATGTATTTATCTTCGTTCATTCTTTACGAGGTTTTTGTTTCTAGTCCTTATCTTAAACATTGTTATTGTTATTAAATTTTAAGCCTTTTTAATTCTATGAAGGCAAAAAGTGGAAACCTCATAAATACATGTATATGTAAAAAAAATAAATTATAAAAAATAACATGGTGAAGGAAAAAATAAAATAAATAAAATATACAATGTGAAGGAAACTATGCTTTCCTGGGTTCATCTGTTATATACAACTTTCAATATCTACACTAGAAACTGCATTGTAAGGGGTCTTTTCTTGCACGTTGACATCCTCTAGCATTGCATTAAGTAGATAGAAAAAACATTGTAAGTAACTGCAAAGTTATTTCAAGATAAAAATATTAAAATTGTGAAGGAAACAATACTACACTAACATATTGACTTTAGGGAGCTAACCACTAAATTATGTTTTAATAAACTTTGGAAGTGATAAAGGGATAGACAGTGAAGGGATGGAGAAGAGGAGAAATCTGAAAGACAAAGTGGTTTTATAATAAATAAGTTTGTCAGGGACAAATGGACGTAGATCTGAATAACTGAGGGAGTGAGTTATGTAAAAATTTGGGAGAGAGTGAGTCATGTGAAGATTTGGGAGAAGAACAGGTGTAAAACATAATGCCACCAAGGACCAACAGTTTGAGATAGAAACCGTCCTGGTGGTGTTTAAGGACTCAGAGTTGCAGGCCAGGGCATAAACATATGAAATGGTAAAAGTTAAAGTCGTGGTAAAATATAGATCTTATTTTATGAATGATGAAAACCCACTGAGTGGTGTACGTGGTATGAATATATAACAGAGATAAGAAAGAAGGCAGCCTCAGTTTCAATTCCAGCTCTCTTACTTCTCAGCTATGATCATGAGCAAGTTACTCATTTTTTGTTTTTGTTTTTTTTGTTTTTGTTTTTTGAGGAGTCTCACTGTGTTGTCCTTGGTAGAGTGCTGTGGCATCACAGCTCACAGCAACCTCAAACTCTTGGGCTTAAGTCATTCTCTTGCCTCAGCCTCCCAGGAGCTAGGACTACAGGTACCTGCCACAATACCCGGCTATTTTTTTTGTTATTGTTATTATTATTGTTTAGCAGACCCTGGATGAGTTCAAACCCACCAGCCCAGTGCATGTGGCCAGTGCCCTAACCACTGGGCACAGGCCCTGAGCCAAGTTACTCTTTCTTATCTGTGAAATTAGGTAGTTGTGAAAATTAAAAGAAAGAACAACATAGTATTCATCATTCATATATTTTTTTTTTTTTTGAGACAGAGCCTCAAGCTGTCACCCTGGATAGAGTGCTGTGGCATCACAGCTCACAGCAACCTCCAATTCCTGGGCTCGAGCGAGTCTCCTGCCTCTGCCTCTCAAGTAGCTGGGACTACAGGCGCCCGCCACAACGCCCGGCCATTTTTTTTTTTTTTTGGTTGCAGCCGTCATTGTTGTTTGGCGGGCCTGGGGGCTGGATTCGAACCCGCCAGCTCAGGTGTACGTGGCTGGCGCCTTAGCTCATTGAGCCACAGGCGCCGAGCCTCATCATTCATATTTTAAAAAGACTACTCTTGTTACTTGTGAAAAATAGACCATAGGAAGCCAAACATGAAACAAAAGTGAATTTAGAAAGCTACATTATATTCAAGCCTACACCAGAGACAGAAGAGCTCTGTCTCAGTGGTTCAGGGTCATGAGTAATGAGAAGTAATCAGATTTGTTGTGTCATGGCAAAAAAAAATGACAGGACTGAGATGGATTAGATGGGAGTCTTGAAAGAAAGAAGCAAAAATGGCAACTGGAAAAGGGAACGGGATTTTTTGCAATTACTGAAATAGGAACGATTATTGGACCAGACATCTTGGGAAAGAATCAAGAGAGCCTTGTTTGGATATACAGGGTTGTGATCCCTACTAGGTATTTGCGTGGATATTATTAGGTAGAAAGTTAAATGTACAAATTTATTGGAGCTGTTGATAACCACTGTTATAAATTTCCGAGTCATCATACAGATGGTGTTTAAAGTCTTGGGAATGGACAAATGTGCATAGGCAGAGAAGAGATTAATACTAATGGATGAACTCAAGGGATTGGTGTATTGGGGGAGACAAGTGAAGGGAAGACTTCCTGTGGTGGGATGGAGAGTAACAGCCGCTCACGTTGGCACAATGTAGGCCAATGGCCACTTGGTAGGAGCAGCAGTCATGACCAGAGCGTGTTAAGATGAATGAAGATGAAGGTCCTGGGTTCAGTTAAGATCTGGGGATCACAATATGGAAATGCATTAGTGAATTAAGACAAAGGTCGTAGAGGTGCCAGAGGAAAATAAAACTGACTATTTAATTCACCCTCTTATAAGTTGTGCCCACTTTGGGATCTCTGTAATGTCAGTAAGAATTACAATGAAAGTATCAAACAAAGTATGTGAAAGTATATGTAATAAGACATCTGTGTTAAAGAATACAGCTATGAAGAATAAGTAAGTATGGAGATCTTACACATAGCATGTGAACTATAGTTAATAATATTACATGGTATGTGAGATTTTTGCTAAATGAGTTTTTAGCTGCTCTTTCCAAACATAAAAAAATGAATGACAGTATGAGATGATGGGCATATTAACTTGCTTCATAGCAGCAACCATTTTACCATTAATATTTATCTCATAACGTCGTACTGTATACCTTACATACACACAAAATTACAAAAAGAAGTTTTAAAGTCCTTTAACACATTAACTATCATATGAGTTGTATTTAACTCATGCTAGTTTTTTTTTTTAGGTAGAGACAGAGTCTTACTCTAGCTCTCTCAGTAGAGTGCTGTGGCATCACAGCTCACAGCAACATCCAACTCCTGGGCTTAGGCGATTCTCTTGCCTCAGCCTCCTAAGTAGCTGGGACTACAGGTACCCACCACAACGCCTGGCTATTTTTTTGGTGCAGTTTGGCCAAGGCCGGGTTTGAACCTGCCATTCTCGGTGTGTGGAACCAGCACCCTAACCCGGCAATAGGCGCCGCCCCTCATGCTAGTTTTGAGTACGAGGCCTTGTGAAGCATATATTACTGGTGAATAGGCAAGAAGGTCCATAGAGTGCCTGGGTGCTGTGAAACCTCTGCTCATCTTTTGCTTGACAATCCACAAGTCTCTACCACCTGTTGCCCTTCTCCATCTGGCAACCCACTTGTGCCACGTATGCCAGACTGTGTTCTTCTTCTTTTTTTGTTTTTTTTTTTATTTTTCAGGATTCAGTGAGGGTGTAAGGAATTAGGTTACACTGACTGCGGTTGTTAGATAAAGTCCCTCTGTGTTCCGCCCCCAAGAGCTGCGCCATCTTCTGATTACACTTTCCCCTTGAATGTTTGCCTGACGAGTCTTTGAACAAACTCTATTGGATGGTATGTGGCATTGTGACACATACTTAAGGGTAGTGATTCGGAGTTTTCCTATCTAGACACAAATAAACACAGGTAGATTGACAAAAGATGCAATTCTCAGAAACAAATTCAACGAGTATGCCGTGAGTCACATACAACTCATGTGGCATATAGTGTAAAATTTGATTCTAGCACCATGTGAGCTGCATATAACACACATAAAATAATAAAAAATAACAAAATTTAAATTAAGTTCAAAAGGATCCTTTTGGTTTTTAAGATTTTATTTATTTTTGTAATCAAACACTGCACCACCCCCCAATTTTTCTTTCTAGTGTGGCAATCAATGTGTGAAAAGGTATATAGTGACATACATAAAAATTAAAATAACAAATGAATACTCTGTTTGAACAAATATGACGAGTAAAACATTTCAATGTGTGAAAAGGTATATGGTGACATACATAAAAATTAAAATAACAAATGAATACTCTGTTTGAACAAACATGACAAATAAAACATCTATGATAAAAAGAATTATTTATAGGTAAAAAATTGAAGCTAAAAATACAGAAGTACTAATATGTAGAAAGACTTTATAACAAAGGAAGTATAGGAGAACTTAATGAGTCAATTTAAGTTAAAAAATTTGGTAACCATTTTTTAAAAAGATAACACCAAAGGATACATTTAACAGTAATACATTATATATCAGTTAAATCATTCTTAACTGGAGCAAATCTTTTTAAAGTATGAAAAAAAATTAAAAGCCATAAGAAATTTTAACCCTTTTACTTATTAATTCTACTAAAATAAATACATTCAAAAGAAATAATTTAATAGGTGAAAAAATCTTATATAAGGAGAGGAACAATTGACTTGATTGGGCACTTAATATGGTATATACACTATGCACTAAAATTACTATGGTATATACAGTATAATAATCTACAAGTAATTGAAATATAATTTGTAATAGTACTTAGAACAGTAATTAGCCCTTAACTACCAACTCTTCTTTGTTTTTTTATTTTTGATACTGTACACATATACAAAGAATAAAAAAGAAGCTGTCAATGCTAATGTTTGTGCTTGTTTTTCTAAGTTTCCTTAATCTTGCTATTTGTGTGAATGTGTACATGTGTGTGCTTGCATTCTGGTTAGAGAGCAACTCATGGTTCTCTAATTTAGAGATGCACATTTTAAGACTTTTTGTTTGTTTTTGTGACAGAATCTTACTATGTCACCTCAAACTCTTGGGCTTAAGCCATTCTCTTGCCTCAGCCTCCCAAGTAGCTGGGACTAAAGGCGCCCACCACAACACTCGGTTATTTTTGTTGTTGTTGTTGCAGTTGTCATTGTTTAGCTGGCCCTGGGCTGGTTTCGAACCCCCAGCCTTGGTGTATGTGGCTTGCGCCCTACCCACTGAGCAACGGGTGCTGAGTTGAGATGCACGTTTTAATGACCACATACATCTCTCAGCAACCCCAAAGTCCACGAAGGCAGTTATCTTGTCTCTTTCTTCATTACTATATAGGTAGCGTCAGGCACAAAGCATTCAACTAAATGTTGAAGAAACCGAAAAGGAGGAAAGAATAAAGGAAGTAGAGGAAGAAAAAGAAAATAAATCACTCAGTCTTCCCATTTTTTCTGCATCCCTGATCCATTTAAATCATTGTTTTCTGTTAAAAACATCGTTTCCCCCCAATATCTGACAGCTAAACATCAAATGATGACATCACTCATCTTTTCATTAAGACCCGACTCCTTGTGATCACTTTGATTTCTTTTTTTTTTTTTCAGGCTTTATATACAATATATATTTTTAACTCCGGGAGACTCCACATTCTTTAATTCACAGACATATATTGATTGTTGTTGAGAATACTTGGAGGTTAGAATTACTGAAAATACAGGGCTTCCTGTCAGGTGGATTATGGTCTTCTGAGGGAGACAGATGCATATTAATATAAAGTAATTGAAATACAGAGTGATAAGCCCTCTAATTGACTTATACATAAGTTTAATAAACACATACATACAAGGAGCAATTAACTAATACTAAAGTCAAAAAGGATTTCTCAGAGGAAGTGATACCTGCTTGGATGTAATAAGAATAAGAAGTTTATATAAAGGGTTATGAAGTTATAAAGAAAAGTTAATGCCATGGGAGACCTAGGTGAGTGAATTACCTGAGCTCACAGGTTTGAGACCAGCTTGAACCAAAGTAAGACCTTCTCTCTGAAAACTGCCCGGCATGGTGGCGGGCGCCTGTAGTCTCAGCTACTCTAGAGGCTGAGGCAAGAGAGTCACGTAAGGCCAGGAAGAGTGAGGTATGATGCCACGACACTCTACCAAGTGTGACAAAGTGAGATTCTGTGTCAAAAAACAAACAAAAAAAAAAAAAAAAAAGGAAGAAGAAGAAAAAGAAAAAAGAAAAGTTAATTCCAGTGCAACCCCATAAGGTCTTGGAATAATAATGTAAGGTTGGTATCTAAGTAATCTGGTGTAATTAGATTTAGAAATATAAGTGCATTTGTTTCCTAGGGCTTGTTACAAGGTAACATAAGTTTCCTATCAAAAACAATAGAAGATTATAATCTTACGGTTTTGGAGCCTAAAAGTTTAGAATGGATTTGAGATCATTCTTTTATGCAAGAATAGAAAAACAAACACTGCTTGTGCTCAAAACCAAATTGAATTAGTCAGTCAAGACTTATGTACACATATGAAGTATTATTTAATGGGAATTGAGTAGGTGGGAGGAGAAAGGGGGGTTAGATTAATTCACCCCTACATGGTAAAATGCACACGTTCTGGGTAAAGGACACAGTTATAACTTTGACCTGAAGTGCACAAAAGCAAATTATGCAACCATAATCCATACCTGCTACTCTCCCAGCCTCTGGGAACCATCATTTCTCTGTCTGTCCTGATGAGATCATTTGTTTTCAATGTTTAGCTTCCTTTCAGCACATGTGAGTGAGAACATGTGAGGTTTGTTTTTCTGCACTTGACTTATTTAATTTAACATAATGTTTTCCAGTTCCATTTATGTTGTTGAAAATGGCAGAATTTCTTTCTTTTGTGTGGCTGTATTATGGTCCCTTGTGTATACATACCACAATTTCTTTGTTCATTCATCGGTTGATGGACACTCAGATTGATTCCAAATCTTGGCTATTGTGAACAGTGACGCAATGAACAGGGAAGTGCAGATATCTTTTCAATATACCGAATTCCCCTCCTTTGGATATATACCCAGTGGTGGGGTTGGTGGGTCAGATGATAGTGCTGTTTTCAGTTTTTGGAGGAATCTTCATAATGTTTTCCATAGTGGTTGTGTTAATTTCCATTTCCACCAATAGTGCACAAAGGGGTGTTGTGCACCCCTTTCTGGCATTTTTTTTTTTTTTTTGCAGTTTTTGGCTGGGGCTGGGTTTGAACCCTCCACCTCTGGCTTATGGGGCCAGTGCCCTACTCCTCTGAGCCACAGGCATTTTTTATTGCTTTTTTGGTAAAAGCCATTTTAACTGAGGCCAGATTATATCTCATTGTAGTTTTAATTTGCATTTTTCTGAAAACTAATTATGCTGAATATTATTTTTATATGCCTGTTGGCAATGTGGATATCTTCTTTTAAGAAATGTCTATCATGTCCTTTGCCCATTTTAAAATTGGATTATTACTTTATTTTTCCTATTGAATTGAATTTTTCCTATTGAATTGTTGAAACTACTTTTATAGTCTAGGTAAATTGAGGAACTTTGGAATTTAGGCATAAATGGTACTAATAGTAAGTGATGGTGAGCCACTGAAGGATGTCATGCATGGAAATACCATTTGCCAAAGTATTGGTTGAAAATCAGGCTCTAGAAACATACAGTTTCATTAATGAAAGTAATACGAGGCAACAGAAAAGAAATTTGAAGGGGAGGAGAAGATGATGATGAATTGGAAAATGTGGAAGGATATAAAATGAAAATGTCCAAAGGCAGGTGTAAAAATAAGAAAATTAGAAAAACAAGTTTTCTTGCTTTCCAGCATGAGGTAAATATACGAAAAATTAGTAGGTATTTTCATTATTTGAATAATGCGAAATTATCAATCTAACATATAATCACATATATTAGAACTACACTAGAGCTAACCTTTTTTTAATGTTCATTTGGAATTTCTACCTATTACATATTTTTATATGAGAAAAATGTAAATTACTAAAGTAATGTATTTTTAAAACAATATTTTAGTTTGCTTTGTGAGATGCTTAAAAACGCAATACTGTAATGTGAACAAAGATTACATAATATATAATAAATATATTTCTATGGAAAATGTTCCTTGTCAGGCGCCTAATTTGTACTTAATTTACAAATGTATATCAAACATAATGCTGCAGATATTCTTCATTAGGAATATAAATATTAAATCAGTTTAACTAAGTTTTACTGTGCTCTGTTTTCTAGATGGTGAAATCAGGTAACAGTTATATGGAATTTTCAATTTTTAATTAAAACCTAGGAAAATTCATTGCTCCAATTACTTTTCATTTGAAAGATACTATTTTTCTTCGACAAAGCATTTTTAATGAGATACTGTAAATTTGTTCGCATTTACCTTTTGGCTGTTTGCTTTCCATTGCTAATTATAATGGCCAGCAACAAACTGAAGTGCCTACTGATTTACACGACTACTTACTGGCAGTTTTTGCCTAGTGTGTGTTAAACTGTCAGAATATCTGACTTAAAATGTTTTTAAAAAACAAAACCTCACTCTCATCAAAATTATTATTACAGCTAAAGCTACAGTGATAATCACTATTAAAATATTGAGCATCTGCAAATATTAATATAAAACATAAGTATATGTATACTCATATAAATACTTTTTTAAAAAGTTGTATAAAAAATTCAAGCTATAATTTCTTTAGTTTCCTACTGTTATACCCCAAGAGTCTTTGATTTTCTCTGGTTTTATTTTTCTCAATGGTCTATCTTATTATTAATTTATTATTTTTCTTCACCTCTCTCTCATTTGATAGTGAATGAGTGTGATCAAAAAGATATGGTGACGTTCCCCCAACTCTCCTCTTTTTCTAGAGAATTCTGTCTAGAATTTTTTTTTTCTAGAGGACCCCCATTTTCTAGAGAATTTATTTCTCCCTTTTTTGTTTTTCCATTTTGGAAATAATTGTTTGAACTTTTTTGAGCTGGGAACTGTGTGGCAGGATCCCCCGTTATTCTCATTTCATCATTGAAATTAGAAATAAGATGAAAGGCTGATTTGCAGCTTTACCCTAAAAATTGAATCACAGTACATGAAAATGAAAAACAGCAGAAGAAGAAAGAGATAGAAGGTTTCTAAATAACCTATCCTAGAGTAAACATAGTGTATCTAAGGAAAGAATATGTCAGAGGAGGGAGAAAGAAAATGGAACAACCATGGGCATCCAAGAAATATAATCCATGGAGCAAGTAATGCAATTGGGAAACAAAATATGGGCAATCTGATCAGGGTCTTCTTGTTTGTCTCATGAGGATAGAGAGATAAACTGAAGATAATAATTCAGAACTCTCCCTGCACGAGAGGGGGCGCTCAGTTCGAGAAAAGAACAGGAGGATGAATGTATGCAGCCAGCCTGGGGTAGGGCTAATGATGCTTATATGAGAATGCTTTCTTAATTAGAAAGGAAATGGATATTTATGGCACAGTGGACAGCATAAATAAAGATACAGGAGTGATAAATAGCATAATGTATTGTAGGGGAATAAAAGTAAGTGATTCGATGTGAAAGTTTAACATTTTAAGGGTGATTTAAAAGGTAAATAGGAGCCAAGCAAAGGGTGTTTTGTGAACAGTGCACCACTACAGGGCACATCCTCATTCCTTTCCCTGCCTTTTTGTTCTCCATAACACTTTATTTTTTATTTTTATTTATTTTTTGGAGGTTTGGTCGGGGCCGGGCTTGAACCTGACCCTCCCAGTATATGGGTCCGGCGCCCTCTCCTTGAGCCATGGGCGCTGCCCATCCATCATACTTCTTATCTTCTAGAATATGGACTCATTTTACCTTTTGTCTGTCTCATCTACTAGACAGTAAGTTTTAAGAGGACAGATTTAAGGAATTCAAGTCTAGAAACAAATCAGGAGACTCTAGCAGCCTTCCGAGCAGAGGCAGCAAAACTGACATGTGGGAAGGGTGGTGATTGAGCAGAAGAAGGGTGAAGAGCCTATGTGCACTTGTGCATGTGTGTGTGTTGGGGGCAAAGGAAGACCTGTCTTTTAGGTGCTAAAAGCAATGGGATTTGGTGATGAATGGAATTTGAGAGTAAGAAATAAGGACAATTGAGGACTGGCACTGCTCTAAATGAACTCAGTTTAGTAGGCAATTGGACATATGACTTTTAGACCTACAATAAATTCTGTGCTAGAAGTATAGATTTAAGCATAATTAATATATATTGGGAACTGAAATCCTTAAGAAGGATAAGTTCTTCTAGAAGAGCTTGCCGAGTCGGTAGAGAGAAGCTCTAAGAACAGATCACTTGAGTGGGTGGAACACACAGAGGCCATTAAAAATGCGGAAGGGAAAGGTGAAAAGGTTCATCATAGGAGAGTGAGGACAAGGTAAGAGCTCAACAAAATTTAAGAACAGTGGAACGTTCACCAAACATAAAAGCAGTAGAACATTTTAATAAGGTAAGCAATAAAGTGCTCTTTTAATTTGGCAAATAAGAGATAAGCAGGGACTATAAAAAAGACAGTGATGGGAACAGAACACAAATTTCAGAAGTTCAAGGGGGAAGGGGAGGTGAGAAAGGTGACAAGGTGAGTACAAGCCATTTAAAGGAGATGAACTCACTCTGTTTGTAAGATCTTTTCTATTTACCATTTTTCCAGTCAAGAACAAATAAATTTGTTACCATATCTTCTATTTCTGATTTACTTTGATTTTACAAAAAATTTCTGGAGGGGCAACACCTTACTTAGAAGGTGAAGGCATCTAATAATACTGAACTCAGGCCAGCAGTACTGTAATACCTGTGAACATGACTCAGAGCTAACACATGCCAACCCTGTCTCCTTGCCCTTTACGACTCCTCTCCCTTGAAACACTCTTGCCCTTCCCCAGCCCTCCCAACCACACCACACCCAGACCAGCCCAATTCACAGAAACAGCAGCGATTTAGCAGAAACTCAACAGGTACCTTAGGAAAGCTTTGCAGAGAATTTTGGCTTTTAGCCATGTCACTGTCGCATGACTAAGTTGGTCCTGGATTGCTTGATTTATTCTTCATTTTTTTCCTCAGATGTAGTAATAGAATAATCAATGAAATCTTGGCAGGGATCAGAATTGACCATTAAAGGAGCCCACGCAATGCATCATGCAGAGATTTGTGTTTTTTGTTTTTTCGTAAACAAATAGATCCGAACTTTGTTCTGCAGATGTTAAATATGAATACACTGAATAAATTTTTATAACACTTAAAATATCAACCATTCAAAAACATTAAATGGAACTCTTTCTGCCTTATAGTCTTTCTGAAAAATGATATGAAAACTTAGTAAATATGCAGTGTAAAATACAGTTAAGCAGGTGACTCTGAATGGCAGGTGCTTCAGAGATTTATTTAGGTTGACAATTATTTAGGCAGCAGCTGGAAAAAGAAGTGATGAAGAATATTAGGTTTGCTACAGTTTTGTAAAATCACGTTTGTTTTGAATTGGCATCTCTAGCTTTTTAAATTAAAAGTGTATTTGTTTACAATTAGAGAAGGTGAGGTATGTATTAAGAAGAGTAAGAAAATGGAATGGTTTACAAGAAAAAACAACTATTCAAGGGAGAACGACTTATTTTATTTGGGAACTTAGGAAATAAAAAGCTTTATTAATAGGTGTATATTTACCTGTCAATCTCCCCACAGGACTGAGGTAATATAAGGCCACCCTGAAGAAAAATGAAACAGCACTTTACGTCCACATAAATCCCAGTTTTCTATATGAGTGACACTTTTCAGAGACTCTATGCAGATGTTTGCATGATTGACAGAAAATGGAAACTTGTGTCTAGTTTTCTGTTTGCAACCATGAGATCATTTCATGTTAAGGACAGCAAGGACCTCAAGGAACCGATGAATCAAGTTGATTACCCTGCTTGTTCATTTTGGGATTTCCTTGTGGTGTTTGTGAAGTGTGTTGACTGAGCACTGGCTGCCTAGTTAGCTCACTACATGTTGGACAATAGTTTCTACTATTTGCATGAATTGGATGAAACAGAAAACTCACACAGCAAGTCAGAAGAAACTTTACTACTCACATAGGAAGGAAGACAGAGTAGAAGCCTAGGGTTTGTGGTGAGTCAGTCCCCTAGCACCCAGAAAAGCTTCCAGGCCAAATCATAACTGCTTGTGCCTCACTTGTTCTGCAGCTAAGGGACCTCAGAAAGTGGTCTACCCAGGGCTTTATAGTCCAGAGGGAAAATGACACGCTGGGCTAAAGCCTTGTAGGAGATCATGTTATAGGAGGGGCAGGGACAGAGCCTGGGATGTTCCTGCCAGCTTCTTTTTATCTCAGGATGGTGATGGTGCATTCCTGGCACAATGTTTGGTTATTCTTGAGAAGTAAAAGTGAGAAAGTGGGGAGGGCTGTGTGAGTCCAAGGCTGTCCAGAGAACCGTTCTACAACATTGTCTACTGAGTGATGGCTTAAAGGCATTGGAATTCTTGGGGAACTTGTCAAGAGCGAGAAGTTCTTCTAGATGACGTTAATATATGGCTGGGAATGTTCAGTCATTTCATTTTCTCTTCAAAGATAAGCTTGATCATATTTAACCACACATTCCTAGCATAAAACAAAATGTGAGTGGGGAACGAGACTTGTCCCGAGTGATTTACCCTAACCCTTATGCAGAATATTGCTGTTTACTGGGTTTCTGAAGGACTGTAAAATAGTTAAAAAATAATGTAGACCTCTTCTGCCACCACCCTTACAGTCAGATCCTCTGCTAAAGGTTGTTGGATGGATCTCAAGGTTCAAGTGTCCTTAATTTCTTTGGGGCTGTGATTAAATATAACTGTAATAGAGGTGGTCTGGGAAGAAACTTAGTGAGGGGTAGGAGAAATGTTCTAATGAATATATAGTAGAACCTCTGTAAGTTGACCACCCAAGAGACTATAACCAACTAGTCAACACACAGAGGTGGTCAACATAAGCACCTGGGCCCACTGTACTGTTACGTCTGTTCTGTGAAAATTAGGGCAACCTAGGGAAGAGGTTAGTGTTGGGTACTCTGTTCTACTGGTATTCGATTCAAGGTATTTGTAAAATGTTGGCAGTACTATTAGTCATTTAAGGTTGTTATGAATTTTGTATTATATAATTGTATACAAAAGACCCAAAGAAATGACTTGGAAATTAAGATGAACCAATTACAACAAGCTTTTATGATATGTGGGCAGGACAAGGAAGCTTGCTACAATTTTTCACATCATTTAACTTGCACTTGTTTTTCCCTTTTCCAACCTATTTTTTATTTCATAGTTGCCCACTATTTTCTCTTTCTCACCACTTGTTTCATATGCAAATCTACTAATAAATTTCCTATTATAAATGTCAGAAAGGAGCCTGGTGAGTTTTGAATTTGAGACTCCAGGGTATTAAGAACATTAAACACTTAAGAAAGATCAGCCCTAATATCAAAATGGGTAAAAGGCCTGGTCTCTGGGACTTTTTTGTTTGTTTGTTTTTCAAAACAGGTGAACCAATAATATATGCTTCAACATTACCCTGAGGTATAAAGCTTTACATATGTAAGATGCTTTACAAATGTTAATTAATGTTAATAATAGCCATATGGCAAAACTAATTTAAGTTTGGATTCAGCATTCCAAAGGTCCCTGATTTTTATTCTTAAAGCATCATCATCTACTTTTTGGTCTATTCTGGGACATGTTAGTCAGCTCAAAAAATGTGGGTACAGGATAGGTGCACAGAGGCAATCCTGAAAATTCCTGGATTTATGAACTGTGAAAGCTTGGGCATGTACTTCGTTTCTCTGTGTCATAGTTTATTTGCTTGTTTGTTTATTTATTATTTGTAAAAATTACGTATGTTATAGGATTGTTATGAGGATTAAATAAATCCCTGAATGTAAAACCCTGGCAACAAAGTAAATGTTCATGGACCTTTAACTAATGGCTTGTTATTAAACATTTTTGAATCTGAACCCCATTCGTTGAGCACTTTGTAAGTATAACGATGTGTAGTGGTATCATAGGAATCTTCCAATTAAATAATTTATATTTAATACCTGAATATTATAATCCAAATACTGTTTTGCACATAATTGTACCTTTGTCTTCATATGATTAAATCTAGAGTTCAAATTTTCAGTGGTTGACTGGCTGAATCTTAGTATTCAGAGCCAACATGATGACTCGTTCTGCATGTATGATTAGCTGTGGTTTGCTTCCATTTGTTTTGAAATATAGTAACAATTATTTTAAGGAAAAAACAACACGAAACCTCCATCAGAGGAAAAACAGAAAGATGAACTTGTTTTAGCAGAAGAATAAATAACATTCCTGTAGATATAGTATCTTCCAACAGGTAAATGGATCCCAAACATTCCAAAAAGTCATTTGTAGGGCAAACAGATCTCTACTTCACTCCGGCATTACAGAAAGTTAGGATTCCACAGGGCCTAATGCCGAAGCTGGCTCTACTGTCCTCACCAGGAGACATTACTGACTATCCTCAAATCACACAATCAGTAGTGGATTTAAAGTCAGAAAGCTGTTCTGCTGATTGTTTGGAAGACAGGATTTTCTGTCTTGAGCACTACTAATCCTCAGAGCAAGACATGTAGAAGGCATTTAATGAGAATTTGTGGAAGGAAGGAAAGTGGACTTATATTTACTTTTTCTACTATTTCCCAATTATCTCTAACTTTTATCTTACCCCAGACTGATGTTATACCAAGACCTGAAAAATATAAATTACCCTTGGTTAGTGGTTTCTAGGGGACAATAAGGTAAATGATGTTTTATCTCAGTTTAGATGTTGAGTGTTATTTCCCGGGGTTTTGGTATTTTAGATCCTGTTTCCTCAGGCCTTTGTCCCTCCATGGGGGGACTCAGTTGATTGACCACCAAGAAACCTCTATGTGCTCAGCTTTCCCGGAGGCCGGAATCCCTTCTTATTCCCTTTATCCTTCCAGTAACTTCATATATAAAATAGGGCCAATATGCTACCTGACTTGTAAGGTTATTATGACAATTCATTGAATTAATACATGTAAAGCCCTTAGATCGGCTCGGCGCCTGTGGCTCAACGGGCTAAGGTTCCAGCCACGTACCCCTGAGCTGGCGGGTTTGAATCCAGTCTGGGCCCACCAAACAACAATGACGGCTGCAACCAAAAAATGGCCGGGCGTTGTGGCGGGCACCTGTAGTCCCAGCTACTTGGGAGGCAGAGGCAGAGACTCTCTTGAGCCCAGGAATTGAAGGTTGCTGTGAGCTGTGATGCCACTGCACTCTATCAAGAGTGACAGCTTTGAGGCTGTGTCTCAAAAAAAAAAAAAAAGCCCTTAGCTCTAGGCCTGGTATTTAATAAATGCTCAATAAATATTAATTTATGAGACAAACTATATAGCATAAGTAATTTTTTTAAGAAATACTATTTTAAAAGGCAAATATATTAGCTTTACTGAATAAAGTTTACCAATAAAAATTAATAAAGAATATGCATAAAATGCAACTCTCTTTTTGTACTATACTCAAAGGATCTGCCCCTCCCCGTCCCCCTTTTTTATAACTAGACTAGAGCGACCATGCTTTGTCCTGGGAGATTCTGAAGAGACAGGGCCTGGTATAACGTGGCTTGGATGCTGCAGATGCAATGTTGACAGTAAAAGGCCCTCCTGCCAAGGTCAGTTATTTCCAGCCAGCCTTGTCCGGCCCTTTGTCAAACAGGTGTGGAAAGAACAAACTTCTGGGTAAAGGAGAAAAGCTAGTGAAAGCATGAGTGGAGAATGAAAGAATACCAAACCGTAATAAATATGGGGAATCTCTAAGTCTCCACTGACAATTTAAGGAGTCTTAATTCTCAGCCTGGTGAAATCCCTTACATATTTCTATGAGAGTTGAAGCTGTCATTGGTGCCACTGATTTTACTATTTTCGGGAGTAGTCAAAGTAGTATCTGCCAAAGACAGGTTTCCTACTCATGTCCTTATGGTCAGCCACCTTCTCCTTTCAGGCTGTTGTCACAGAACAGTGTGTGGGATGAACTGCACCTGGAAAGAATGTCAAAGCCTCTTTTACAGCTGTATAGGTCAGCACAGCAAAAACAGAGATAATCAATAGAATTAGAGATCGATGATGTTTGTGCATTATGGAGAGGAAGAAATGCAGTTGAGAGTTATTCATGACTGTTGCTGTTACTGCAAATGATAAGTGATGGGAAAAGACTGGATAGATTTAAAAGTCTGGGCAGATGCAACCAGACTCGCAAAAATGATACTTCAGGAGAGTTGCGATTTCCTCCACCACTACCAGCAACACAGAAGTTGATAAGCCAACTAAGCCATGCAAAATTTATGAAGCATCATGTATGTGGAAGGCAGACGAAATCTGATGGAAAGTTCTCTTTCAAGAGCATTTGGTTGCAAAAATTTTACTTCATTGCAAAGAATTCTTTTTTTTGTATTTTGTATATAACGTATAAAAACAATTATGGGATTTTGAATAAGATTCTTTAAAAAGTTATGTCTTCTCCCATTACAGCTTGTATTATAAGCAAATTGTTATGTAGTTGTGAGACACATACCTAAATATGCTGTAAACAACTTAACATTGAGCAAGTTCAAAACATTTGTAAGTAATTTATGAAGCATTTTTAAAGCATTGAAGCATATTTGAATTGAATTAAGGGACAAAAGCATTTAACCCACATGACAAGTCATAAAATAATACTTCACATTTATTTCAGTTGAACATTTTGATGAAGGCTTGCTTTATAATCGCAAAAAGAAAAAAAGGGCAGGATTAAAATCTTTGCATGAAAAATGGCAGTACTGATGCCAATCAATAATATTAAAGTATCCCCAAAAGTCTTCACCATGAGGCACAGTGTGTGGCAAAAGGTTGTTGCTTACCTTATATATATCTTTCCCTATTCTTCTTTCTAACAGAGTCTCAGTATTAGATAGACCAACACTTTTAAGACATCTATCATTTTTCTATTCAATCCTCTTCATTGCCTTTCCTTTATTCATAGTAAAAAACCTTCCTCCAGATATTTATGAGGCTAAACCTTTACCCTTTTGTAAAGCTCTACTAAAGGTTATCTTCTCACTTATGGCCAATTAAAAAATATACTAAAATCTCTGCCTGGAAGACCTTGTTCCTAATCCCTCTTACCTGGTCAGCTTTTCTAAACAGTTAATATTCGAATATACGATACCTTTATTATGCTTATTGTTTATCCTCAACCACTAAAATGCAAGCATCACATGTGCAAGAATTTCAGTCTGTTTTATTTATTCGTGTATGTACAGATCCCCAGAACACTGCCTGGCACACGGAAAATGTTCAATAAATATTCGCTGAATTGAATTACTAGATGTGGCAACAGGCTTTGTTCAATGTTCCTTTAAAGACACAGATCTCATAATGAGATTTAAGCATGAGTTTTTCCATGGAGTCTTCAGGAAAGTTTCTTAAGAGGGCACCCATTTCCTCTGTATTCCCTGTGTTTTCTGAAAAGTAGAGATGTTGTGTCATTTTTTTACTTATTAACTTATTACGTTAATACTCTCAAACTAGAAGCATTCTGATCATCAACCACACCATTTTATCCTCATTTGTATTTTGTATTCCATGGTTCAACTAATCTACTTATTTTACTATTCAAGTTTTTCTCACATCTTCCCAGTCTTTCAATTTCATTTGCTACTTTCTGAATTGCCCCCACCTACTTCATTATATTGAATTATGTCTACTAAAATAGACATCTATATTGTGTCGCTCCACTTTTTATATTTACTTACTATTGGCCTATGAAATTAGGTATAAATCACTTGTCTCAGAAGTCAAGGTCCTTTGAAATCTATTTCTATCTTATTTTTAAAGAGTATTTTTCTTAACCAGACCTACATTCTCATGTCACTAAACTCCCATCGCACAGATATAATTTTTGAAGGCTTCACTTCCTGTGGTTTGTGAAACTCCTATTTATTTAACTTTCATCAGGATCTACAATTATGCCAACGTAGCATGCAACCTGTGACTCCCAGCTTAATACAAAAGAACACAGCGGCGTTCAAAGTGTGCTCCGTGGATACTTTGGAATCTCTGAAATCTTTTCAGGGTATTGGTGAAGGTAAACCGGTTTCAAAATAATGCTAAAAGTGCACTTGCTCCCTTCACTTTGTTGACATTCACCCCAATGCTGTGACACTATGAGTAAAGACAATGGCATCAAAGTGACTGTTAGACATGGTATTCATTGCCACATTGTGTTGGCAAGAGAAGAAAAAGCAAATATTTCTTAAAAAATAAATACTTCATGAGTCTGCAAAGTCATCAATTAAATTTTGACCTTTGAGTACATGTCTTTTTAATATTCTGTGTGACACAGTAGGAATGAATGAAGCACTTCCGCTGTGTACTTTCTACGATAATTGCCCCTGGGAGAAGCACCTGTGTGCTGACTCAGGCCCAAGCTGAATTAGCACATTTTTCATGGAACACTGTTATTAGTTGAGTAGTGATTGACAAACCATGTTTATTCCAAATAGAATATTTAGCAGACATTTTCTAAAAAATAAATAAGTAAAGGAATGAAATGAGTCTGTCACTTCATGGAAAACATGTAAGACTTTTTATGACCAATGATACACTTCAGGATTTCAAATGAAAGAATTTAAGAAATCATAAATCTGTCACAGTGAGTTTGACAGCCCCTCAATGCCTGAAGATTTTGCAGGCAAGACTGACAGTAATAACAATTCATGATTTAAAAAAAAATTCAGGTTAATATGAGGGCACATGCAATCAGGTTACATACATTGCTTTTGTGAGGTTAAAGTTAAAGACACATTGCAGGTGTATCTTTCACCCAGGAAGTGTGCTATGTACCCATGTGATGTACCTGCTGGGTGGGAGCTTACCCAACCCTTTTTTTCTTCTCTCCCATTTGAATTTAATTCAGTTTTATCTCATGTGAGTATGTATTTGTTAATGCACTAATTTCAAATTGATACTGAGTACATGTGATGGGTATTTTTCTATTCTTGTGATATCTTGCTTATTAGAATATTCTCAAAGCCATCCAAGTTGTTATGAAAGATCCAAAATTTCTGTTTTTATAGCTGAATAGTAATCCACGGTATACATATACCAGAATTTATTAATCCACTCATGTTGAAGAATGCTTGGGATGTTTCTACATTTTTGCTGTTACAAATTGTGCTGCTATAAACGTTTATTCAAATGCAAATGTCCTTAAGGTAAAATGTATTCTTATTTTTTCTTTCTTTTGGGTAGATACCTATTAATAGGATTGAGAAATCAATTGGTAGGTCTACTTTTAGTTCTTTGAGGACTTTCCATACTTCTTTCCATAGATGTTAAACTAGGTTGCAGTCCCTTCAACAGTGGGCGAGCATTCCCTTCTCTTTACACTCATACCAGCGGTCTTTGCTTTAGGGCCATTTTCACTGGGTTAGGTGGCATCTCAGAGTGGTTTTGAATTGCATTTCTCTGGTGCCCAGGACCAATGAGCATTTTTTCATGTCTTTGTTGGTCATGATCTGTCTTTACGAGAAAAGTGTCTGTTTCTATCTCTTGCCCTGTTTTTAATGGTGTTGTTTGCTGTTTTCTTGCTGATTTTCTCGAGTTCCTTCTAGGTTCTGGTTATTAGATCTTTGTCGTATTCATAGCATGCAAATATCTTTCCCATTCTGAACATTGTCTCCTTGCTTTGTTGGTTATGTCCTTAGCTAAGCAGAAACTTTTTAACTTGATCAGACCCCACTTATTTAATTTAGTTGTTGCTGTGATTGGCAGTGGGGTCTTTTTCATTCCCTAAGCCTAAAGATTACAAGTTTCTCCCATGATTTCTTCTAGGGTTGTTATAGTTTCAAGTCTTAGATTTAAATCTTTTATCCATCTTCAGTTATTTTTTGTAAGTGGTGAGAGGATGGGTCCAGCTTCAGTGTTTTACATGTGGCAAATCATTTTCCGGCACAATTTATTGAACAGGAATTATTTTCCCCAATGAAACACATGATTCTTTGATATTGAATAATAAAGCAAACCAAAAACCAACCGATCTGATGGCTCAATCAATTGCTTTTTTTCATATAAAAATTAGTGATGTTAAAAAAATCATGATTTAATAATCAGTCCATTCAAAGTTTCAAATAAATAACAGATATTAATGTAATAATATGAAAACTTCATTTACAGCGCTTAGGATTCCAGATCTCAACAGACCTTTGAGGAACAATGACTTCATATTTTCATCTAACATGAAAGAACCTGTACAATCACCTGAAAAGGCTTTTAAAACACACTTTCCTTTACCAACTGAATATTTGCAGGAGGGAATATTCCCTCACATTCTTCTACTAAAACGTATCTCATCTTATTGGATGCAGAACCAGATAAGAATGCTCAGTTTTATTTTACAAAGGTAGGTATATAGAGGTTTTGAAAATGTAAATCAATACAGGCAACTTGCTATGGTGTAAATGTTTGTGACTCCCCAAAGTTCTTAAGTTCAAATTCTCACAGCCCAGGTAATGATATGATATTAAGAAGTAGGGCCTATGGGAGGTGATCACTCCGTGCGGATGGAGCCATCGTGAAAGGGATTAATGAAGGAACATCCTTATGAAAGAGGCCTGAGTGAGTGCACTTGCCCACACCACGGCAGACACAGTCTGCGAACACAGAGGAAGCCCTCGCCAGATGCTGACTCTGCCAGCACCTGACCTTGGATTTCTCGGCCTTTACAACTGTGAGAAATAAACTCTTGTTGTTTATAACTTGTCCACTCTAAGCTATTATGCTGTAATGACTCTAACAGACTAAGATGAGTCTTCTCACTAGTGTTTTGTTTTTTAAAATATGTTTTATATCAAATCTATTTTAATTAAAGTAATCTATACAAGCTTTAAAAATCTGTTTTTATTTGAAACGCAGTACATTTTAATAGATGAGAACTTTACCTTAGAAATGAAAACAATGTAACCTGCACATTTGCACTCTCATATTAATCTGAAATAAAAAAGAAAAGGAAAGAAAAAAGAGGAAGAAGCTAATCAGGGTCCTCAGTATTTTGTAAGACAGTAAAGGAATCCTGAGACCAGCATGCTTGAGAACTGCCCGGTAAAATGTACTTTCTCATTCATCTCACACGCCTAACACAATCAAGTAGGAGACTGTATTCCAAATTGCCGTTCGGGGACCCGGGAGACAGGCGTTATGGTCATGTATTTGTACCGTTTGCAGCTCTAGTATCCTGCTTACAACAGCAAGGAGGCAGATGCAAAATATACATAGCAACATGCTAAATTCTGCACAGTAGTTTAACAATATCTGGAGATAAGGAAATCCAGAAAGGGAAGACATTAATAGGGACTTTTAAGCAGGAAACGGTACTTGAGTTTGAGTTCTAATGAGCGGTGGCATTAGGACAGACAGACGGTTGATAGAGAGTATGCAGGGAGAGACGGGGAAGTGACAGAGGTCCTGCCAGACTTGTCACATGACCTTCATGGTCATGAGGAGCTGAGTCTGACCTTAATGAAAGGTCCACATTGGCAGATAGAGGGAGAAGAGTATTTAAAAAGGAAAATGAAATTACATTCTGATGGGTTTTTAAAATGACACACAACAGTTGACATTTTTTTCTTTTTTTTGAGACAGTTTGACTTTATTACCTGGACTACCGTGCTGTGGAATTATCAGAGGTCACTGAAACCTCAACTTCCTTGGGGTCTAGCAGTCCTCCTGCCTCAGCCTCTAAAATAGCTGGGACTGTAGAGATGAGCCACCATTGTTGGCCTCAGAGAATTCAGATTTTATTTATTGCATACAAAGCTTTTGATTTTGAGAAAGAATATGATGTATGCAGCCTTTGAAGAAGTTTATGTTAGTGTTAATGGTTTGTAAGATGATTAATGAGATGGGAACTCAGCAAAGCAAGCTAAGGATTTTTGAATTAATCTTAAACATTAGCAATATAAAATTGTTATTGAGAGGTAGGAGGGGAAGGATAAAAAAGAAGGGTAACAAATGAACTAAGAAACAGTGGAAGAAAAATAAATTGATTTTGTTGACTGGATATTGGAAATAAAACGTTTGTGATACTTTGTGTAGTATTAATATCCTTTAATATATATTTTCTTCCACAGAGACTTTCTCACCTTGCCAGCTCTTCCTCTACTTAGAAAGTGTTCTATTTGGCAATAAGTGTCCACAGAGAGTATCGCTCCTAACCTGATCATAATTTTTTTCTTTGCATGTATATTTAGATGAGTTAATTCTAAAGTCATTATGATACGTTCCGTGTACCCCTGAAGTACAAAGCAGTACTTGGAAACTACCCAGTGCTTAAAAAGTATTTCTGAGTATGTGATTGTATTATATAATTAATGTTTCCATTCCAGAAGAATGATTTATTCATTCATCTAAGGTTTGGAAGCACATAAATGAGTGTCATTGGATAAAATGGAAAAAAGAATATTTGCAAAACCTTTCAGTTTTAATTTAAACTTAGTAAATTTTTAAGCCTGAAAAATGTGGAAACAACCTAAATGCCAGCCAAACAGGGGATGGATTAATAATCTGTGGGATATCTATACCATGGAATACTATTTAGCCATTAAAAAGGATGGAGACTTTACATCTTTTGCATTCATCTGGGTAGAGTCGGAAAACATTTTTTTTAGTAAAGTATCACAAGAATGAAGAAGCAAGAATCCAATGGAGTCAATTCTTTTTTTTTTAATAATTTTATTGAATCATAATTATGTACATTGGTGCAATCACAGGGCACGATTCATATACATTCAGAAATATTTTGATCATACTGTTACAGATATCCTTCATGGCATTTCCTTGATCACTATATA
>CAUYON010134448.1:0-30568 GCA_963573935.1 Arctocebus calabarensis
TTCTGTACATTGGTGCAATCATAGGGCACGATTCATATACATTCAGAAATGTTTTGATCGTACTGTTACAGTTAGCCTTCATGGCATTTTCTTGATCACCATATAAAGACATTGATACTCTACATTTAATAAGTTTCCCCAGTACCCTGCTGAGATGCACCGTAGGTGTGATCCCACCAATTGCCCTCCCTCCAACCATACTCCCCCGTCCCCTCCCCTCCCTTTCCCAATATGAAGCTAATTTATAGCTTTCATATGAAGGCTAAAACCCAATTATAGCATAGGAATGCATCTGGACCTTTTTGACAGCAGCCCCCACTGTTCCTGACTCAGGGGTTCATCATTCACATCGCTTTTCTCTTTCCTGTCCGTCCTGCCTAAATACTCAGTTCAGGATCTCTGGCCCACCCCTCCCAACCTGACATCGTAGATACCTTTGATGAGGACAGCTGTGTCATGTTTCAAACCTTAACATTTCCAGCACTCAGCTGTGAACACTTGTACAAGTCACTGATACTGTCTGGTCTAATTCCCTCACATTCGATGAATTTTAAGCACAGCCACAAATTATGCCATCTTTTCATCCATTTTGCATTCTTACGTTTATCACGTCTCATCATAATTTATATTTTTATTCTTTGCTATTTTTATAAGCAACAATACAAGGGCAACATAAGTGTTTTTGACTGGTTATTTAGTAATGATTCTATAGTTACTATTAATCTGCAGGCTATGTGTGGTACCATTGCATCTGTTCATAAAGAAGTTACATCACTTAGCAACAATATATTTTCCCATCAAAGCTTCATTGCCAGAGAAATAGAAGTAATGAATAAAGTAAGAAAACATGTATCAGCACACTAGAAAAAAAGTGGTATGATACTAAATTACGTTATCATTCCAAAAGTATTGTTTGACCAAAGAGAAGAGAGCAAAGTGCCCACCTGAGGAGGAGAAACAGAAGTATATAAAAGTCACGAGATTTCCATGAGGGTGTTTTGCAGACACAAGTGTGTAAGGTAGATAGGATAGAGAACATTATAGCATTTTAAAAGTTTAGAACTTAGGCATTCCCACTGCTGCTATTGCTACCAGGATGGTCTTCCTGAAGCCCAAGCTTAGATATTCCTAAGGTTTCCCTTTTGTCTTGAAAATACTTTGGAATAACCTTTTTTATTACCTTCCCTGGTGACAGCAATGCTTAAAAGGATTCTATCAGACTCACCACTCAGAGATGAAACATTTGAAGTGCACTGTCTGGCTTAGATAATGCTTTGGCAGCAACTATTTTATTTCAAAGGAAAATCCATCAATTAACAAGTGAACATGACAGCTAGAGTGTCAGTGCTCGTCTGTACTCAAAGGAGGCAGCGAAAGGGAAGAGGAAACTGGATATCTGAAGGGGAAAAAAATCACCCCTGGGGAAGAAAAAAGAGCCCCCTGAGAAGGCAAAAGGCCCACAAAATAGATCTGTCAGATCCTCTCAGACTTTGATGAAAAACAGGGCTTGATATTAGGAAGACAGTGAGCCCAAACAATTCTTCACCTTAGATGAGTTCTAAACCTAGCTAAAGAGATGGATGAATGCTAAAGGGAAAACGAACCGGGATTTGGAGATCAAAGCCTTGAAGAATACATTGCCAGCTCCATATTCTGCTCAGAATACAATGTACCTACCTTCAAATCAGGGTTGAAAAACAAAGGCTGGGCGCTGAGATATTTTTGTATTGTGCATCTGTATAGGCACACCATTAATGCCTACGTATCTTACAAAGGCCAGCGTGAAGTTTAGCATATTTCTTTTCAGAAGACCTGCCCCAACATTTTAATAATGTAGCAAACATTTGCTGTTCATTTTCTGTGTACAGCAACGTGGGTACTCTTGGCAATGCAGTGAAAGGATGAATAAAAATTTTGGCTTCACAAAAGTGCTAGTTGAGTAGGCTATGATATAGAGGCAATGCACATGTATTTAAGTTGGCAAAATTATTATTCCAAATCTGTCTCTGGTAATAATGAGAAGACCTATAAACATACAACTAATTAAAATAGGAACCTTGAAAATATTATTTTTTAGAATTTATTATCATCCTAAGGTTTCAGAAGATATATAGGTTGAGTATTCCTTGTCTAAAATGTTTGGGATCAGAAGTGTTTCCAATTTTGGATATTTAAAATTTTGGAACATTTGCATATTTATGACCTGGGAGCCATGTGTAAACAGGACATTTATTTATGTTTTAGATACACCTTATGTATAACCTGATTGTAATTATATATAATATTTCAAATAGTTTTATGCAGGAAATAAAGTTTGTTAACATGTGAATATCAGCAATCAAGTGTGTCCCTGTCACAGCCACTCGTGTGGACAATCTGTGGTAATGTAGCATCCCCATCACTCCACATTCTGAAGTCATATACATCTACTAAGCAATCGTTTTCTTATATTTATTTACACGTGAGTACTTAATAGTAAACCAATGTGATATACCGTCAATACGGTAGAAAAGCATTGTGTTCAGGGTAACCAGGCAGCACAGAGGCATCCCGGAATACCTGTGTCACCTTTTAAAAGACAGCAACAATAGACCATGGCAGGCTGTCAGCCTGCACCTTCTGTGTGGAGCTCTGAACACAAGGTTCCTTGTTTTTTTTAGATCAGAAGAAACATCAGACACAGTCAAGTGACCAGACAGTGGGTTTCCTCCATGCGAGGAGGGATTCTGTTGCATGGCTTTTTCATGTCTCCTTTGGAGGCATCTGCCTCATGAACAATAGTTTTTGTGTTAGAAATTTATTTTTTATTTTTTTTCTTGAGACAGAATTTCACTTTGTTGTCCTCCATAAAGTGCTGTGGTGTCAGAGATCACAGCACCCCCAAACTCTTGGGCTCAAGGGATCCTCTTGCTTCAGCTTCCAGCGTAGCTGGGACTACAGATACCTGTCACAACACCTGGCTAGCTTTTCTATTTTTAGGAGAGAAGAGGTCTTGTTATTGTTCAGGCTGGTCTCCAGCTCCTTGAGTTCAGGCAAGCTATCCACCTTGGCCTGCCAGAGTGCTAGGAATACAGGCGTGAGCCACTGCGCCCGGCCCACGGTGCTTTTGGATGTTATGAACTGACATGGTTTCTTGTTGCGCTAACGAGTGTACGCAGCTCTAGTCCCTCCCTGAGCCCTTCCCTCATTGTCGTGATGTCTTGAGCTCTTCTTTGGCACTGTTAACAGCATCATCTTCACTGGTACCACCATCACCTCGATGCAGGCATGTTGGCTATTCTTCCATTTGACTGCCATCTGTTATGAGGTCGGTTATAGAATTTTGATGTGTGTTAGTGGGTTGGAACTCATGAAGTTTCAGACTTGGGAGCATGTAAAATCTCAAGTTTTCAGATTAAAGATGCTCGGCCTATAGTGTATATTATTAAGTATTCAGTTATGATCTGCTTTTAATTATAAAATAATGATAAGAATGTTAATGATTGCTTGGTGGTGTTTACTTTTAAATTTTTAAATGAGGAATTTGTAAGTTTTAAACATCAATTTCCTAAAAAGCCAGTCTGCGGTGGGCAACTTCTAAGAGACCCCATTGGTTCTTTTCTCTTAGTCTTGACACCATTGTGCAGTTCCCACCACACAGGATATTGGTGATCCGTGTACCTGGGGAGGATTGTCAAAACGAAAGGGTGGTTTCTGAGGCAAAGCCACCATAGCCACTTTGGAGTCTGCCCTGCTCTCTCATGCAACACTGGCTCTAGAGGAAGCCAGCTGCAATATTGTGAGAATATTTAAGCATTTGGCATGCGGATCCGCATGACAGAAACTAATGTGACTTGACAACAGCCAGCAGCAGATTCCCAGCCAAGGTGTGAGCCACCCTGGAACCCTGTCTCCATTCAGGCCTCACAGGACTTTTCCCTGTACCTATGTGTTCACTACAACCTCAGGAAAGAGTCTGTGTGAGACTCACACAGCTAAGCTATCTGGAATTCTGATTCCAGACAAACTGTGGTCTAAAAAGTATATTGTTTTAACCCCTTTATTTGGGGGATAATTTTTATGTAGCATGAGAAAACAAATACATAGGCTCAAATCATTCATTTTTGCATCTCAGATTCAATGAAGATCCTGATATGTACTTGAAGTGAAGTAGATAATCCAGTTAAATCAGATTTTCAGTTTGTTTCTCTATGCTTTGATCTTTTTTGCCTATAATTTGGAAGAACTGTGATGCTGTAAATATTCACTTTCACCTTTTGGTTTAACAGTGGTAACTGGGACCTTCTTATCAACTATTAAAGCTGCTATAATACTAGCAAAAATAGTACTTTCGGATATGAATTTTTTATAAATAAAACTTCCAATGACTGTCAGTAAAGCTCACATTAGTTCACTATGAAAAAAACACTGATTTCTTACATAGGTAAGCTTCTCAGACTCAGTGAACTATATTTCCCTTTTATCTATTCTTTGCTCTAAACATAATACATGATAAAAATAATACCCATCTTTGATTACTGTCAAATGAAAGTGACAGAGGGGCACATCTAACCATCAGAAAACATCAAGAACAATTCAGCCACATACAAATGTAACTTTAGCAAACAGAATATTTGGTATTCGAAAAAAATGTATGAGACTATTTTATCAAAGGGTCAGTCAAGGCTTCCGAGAGGAATCTTTACCATACTCCTGATGTAATAATATAAATGACATGAACAATACCGTCTTTATATTTTTATAAACTTATTCCACTTTTGACCTTTAAAGTCTGACTGCCTCCGATCTGTACCAATCAAAGGCTAATTTTATCTGATTTGCTTAGAAGCATTTAATTTATAAATGCGTTAATTCCATCAAAATCATATATTGGTCACTGCCTGGGTGTCATATAGAGAGTATTTAATTACTTGTTACTTCATGATAATTGTAAATTGTTTCATGTGTTGGTTTTATCTTACCCAGCTTAGTCTTTGTTCCCAAAGGTTGAGGAGATGTTGAAATGTTACTCGCTAACCTGAGCTGATGTAAGTGCTTAGAAAAGGCAACATATTCTTAATTAACATTATGCAGGAATCCTTTTGAATATTTTATTTCCCTAAATATATTTTGGTAAATTCAGTTTCTTTTCATTAGAATAAACACTAGCAACCATTCGAACAATACTAAAAATGAAATATATCACATAAAGCAGCATTAAGGTTGTAACATATAAAATTTACCAACTGCACAAACATATTCTACTAATACATGATTGCAAGTGCTAATTCTAATAGAAAATTAGGGCAGTTACCTGTAGACTTTTTCAAGAAGGCCTCTCAGAATACTTATTTGCTAAGTCAAAATTCCTTTCTTATTTGAATAATCCAGATGTTTGCTCAATTCCTTCACTTGAGTTTACATGTATAGAGATAGCCTTAGTCCCTAATGTTGGATGACAAAAACATAATTTAATCCAACTGAAGCTAATGGAGTGAGAGTGTTCTGTTAGGCTCCAAAAGGTCCATTTATGTGCTTTGTGCTCTAGGACGGAAAATAAATCTTGCCGTTCAAAGTGCCATATGTTCAGAATTTTAGCACAGGTGAGCACAGTAAGACCAGCTGCTGTCGCTCTAAATAATGATATCATGTTAATAAGGAAATACTGATTGAAATGAAGAAACACATACCACAGTTTCAGATTACAAACAGGGAAGCACTTGGAAAAATATGACTATAGTAGAAAGCCCATTTTTTGATAGCGATGAGTTCTTTCTCTGTCACCTCAGGTTGGCATGCGAGGGCATCATTATAGCTCACTGCAACTTCAGACTCCCACGCTTAAGGGCTCCTTCTACCTCAACCTCCAGAACGCCGGGATTATAATAGGCACATGTCACCATGCCCAGCTATTTATTTATTTGTTTAGTTATTTATGTATTTATTTATTGAGACAGAGTCTCACTATGTCACCCTGGGTAGAGTGCCGTGGTGTCACAGTTCACAGCAACCTCAAACCCTTAGGCTTAAGTGATTCTCCTGCCTCAACCTCCCAAGTAGCTGGGGCTACAGGTGCCCACCCACAATGCCTGGTTATTTTTTGCTGCAGTTGTCTTTTCTGTCTAGCTGGCTTGGGCCAGGTTTGAACCTGCCAGCCTGGGTGTATGTGGCCAGCACCCTACCAACTGAGCTATGGGCACCGTCCATGCCCAGCTATTTAAAAAATATTGTTTTGGAAGTTCATTACTAAATGAATTTTTTTTTTTTTGCTTGTTTCTTCAAAATGTTACCTACTGGCTTTGGGTATGTGGGTGTGTGGTATATATTTATTTGAGATGGGGATCTCTCTGCTTTCTAAGCTAGTCTCAAACCCTTGGCCATAAAGCTCCTCCCCGCCTTGACCTCTCAAGTATCTAGCTTTACAAGTGCTAGCCCTGTACCAGGCTTGAAAGTCAATTAATAACATACTCTTAACATTGTTTTGCTATAAGACTACTCAGCTTTAGAAAGGTGGTTGTCATTACCTTCCGGCTTTTGTTAAATGCTTGGTTGGTTTGACTTTCAAAAGTCACTTTAATTTTTAATAAAATATATATGACATGTGAGCAACGCAAAAACTCAAATCATTGAAACAAACGTATATTTTGTAGTGATGGTGCTGGAACAACTGGATAGCTCTTTGGGGAAAATGATAAAATAAGATCTGTGCTTTTAACTTTTCACAAGAATAAATTCAAAATGTATTATACTATCTAAATGTTAAAAAAGCAAATATCTAGTAAAGTAGTACTAGAAGAAATTATAGGTGAAGGTGTCTTTTATGTATGACTCAAATCCAAAGATTTTGAGAAAAACTGATGAATCTAAGGACATCAAAAATTTTTTTAATTTTGACAAAAAAATCAAAACAATGGCAAAGAACACCTGAAAAAATGAACAAAAATATTTATAACACATGCTGTTGACAAAAGACTAACAAATAAAAATCACTTAAACCCCGAGGAATAAAGGATTAAAAGACATGAAGAAGAGAATGAGAAAAACACATGAAAGTACAACACAATGTCAAGAAAAAATTTCCTACTCAATCATAACTAAAAATATGTACATATAAAAATACAGAAATATTCTCACCAGCAAAATAATGGAAATTTTAAAAATATGACAATAATAGGGGAAATAGGATATATCATCCTCTGCTATAAGGAACACAAAATATTCTAAAATTCACGAAGGGAAAATTGTCAATAGCTCATAAACCTACCTATGCATTTATTCTTGCTGCAAAAATACTTCTAGGAATAAATCATGAGGTTACATCTCCAACAAATTGGAAATAAGTATTATCAAGGTTATTGATTTCAGCATTTTCTTGGCATTTTAAAAAAGTGAAAGCGACATAAATTCCCATATATTGGATATTGTTTAAATAAACTGTGAGGC
This sequence comes from Arctocebus calabarensis, assembly GCA_963573935.1. NCBI lineage: Eukaryota > Metazoa > Chordata > Mammalia > Primates > Lorisidae > Arctocebus > Arctocebus calabarensis. The sequence continues at coordinate 7,423 of CAUYON010134448.1, forward strand.
ATCCATACAATGGATTACTATAAAAAAGAATGAAAGAGACCTTTGTGAACGATACATAGTAACTTCCAGGATATATCCTTAAATGAAAGAAAAGTGAGGATACCTATAGGATCTTGCAATTTTTTATTGTTTGTAGACAGAGTCTCACTTTTTGACCTCGGTAGAGTGCCCTGGTGTCACAGCTCACAGCAACTTCAAACTGTTGGGCTTATGCAATTCTTTTGCCTCATCCTCCCAAGTAGCTGAGACTATAGGCTCCTGCCACAATGCCCGGCTTTTTTTTTTTTTTTTTCTTTTTAGAGAGAATAGGTCTGGCTCTGGCTCAGGCCGGTCTGGAACTCACGAGCTCAGGCAATCCACCTGCCTCACCCTCCCAGAGTGTTAAGATTATAGGCATGAGCCACTACACCCAGTCAATCTCACACATTTCTTATGAAAAAGTGGGGTTTCAGAAAAATACAAGAAGGATAAACTACTAAATAATGAGATTGGCTACCTACCTGGCAAATTGGAATGGACTTAGAAAGAATGAAGAAGTGAGAACAGTGTAATGAGAATTAGGATATGTATACGGTAATGTGACTCTAAGTATCATTTCTTACCTGTTAGACTATATTATTAATATTTCACACACTTCCCAAGATAAAGAATAATAATTAAAATTTATCTGGAGGTAGTGGGAGCCCAAAGTACAGACAATGGTAAATACACCTACTGGGTTACAAATAAATATTATTCACCCTCCAGGGAGTAGTGAAAAAAGAACCAGCTAAAGAAAGATTGAAAAAGGGTCTGGGCTAACAATGCTAGAACTATTAAAACTTTATGTAGATATTAGGATTGAACAAATAGGCAAACATTGTAATAACGAGAACCGTAATTCTCATTGGCACAGAAAGAAGTAACAAATAGGGTCAGCAGAAAGGGTGACGCTAACTCTGTTGTTGAACATTTGTTATTGGAGACCTTCACAAAAATTCATGGTATTCTATCTATCTGTACTGACCCAATTAAAAACGGGTGAAAGATATGGACATATACTTCCTAAGAGAAGATATAAGAATAGTCCTTAAAAACATAGAAGGTAATTAACTCATTAGTATTTAGGCAAATGCAAATTACAACTATAATTAGCTTTATTTATACACTCACTAGAGTCCCTAAAATTAAAAAATTAAAAAGGACTGATGATAGTAAGCAGAAAAAAGATTTAGTAATTTTTAATAATTAGGAATACAATTATACATGCATTTACCATATGACCTAAAAATTGAACTCTTAGGAGTAGTAACACTTAAGACAAATTCAAATAATGATCAAGAAAAGTTCTTATAAAATAAATTTCATAGCAAGGTATTAATTTATAAGAGCCCGAGCTGGAAAAAATTCAAATACCCATCAACAAATGAGTCAATGAGTAACTCAGGGTATATTCATGCAATTAAATATATAACACATTTTTATAAATTGAATGACTGATACTCAGTTCTCCATTGAGGTACTGATTATACTGAGTGAAAGAATTCACACACAAAGGAGCACAAATTGTTTGATCACATTACGTGGAATTCTAGAACAGGCAAAGCAAGTCTTGGAGACCAACGGCTGATCAGTAGGGTCCTGGGAGCCAAGATGGGCTGGGCTGATTAAGAAGGAGCATGAGAAAACCTGTTGATGAGAAGAAAACCTGTATCTTTTGGTTGGAAGCTAATCAAGTGTTTGCATACTGTAATGGACATACTTTGAGTACATGGACTTTAATAAATTAAAAATATAAAATTCAGCAATTTCACTATAAACCTTATGGTATTACTTTTTTTGTATTTTTTTTTAATTTTTACCACATAAATACTTATTAAATTAGGCACATGCTCTGCGTTTTCTCATTGTCTTTCGAACTCAGACATTTCATGTGAAAATTCCCCAAACAATTTTTCATCGATATTTCTATTACTTAATGAGGAGCTTTTGGCCTTTTCACAGCACATGGTTTTTAATTCATTAAATGACTTCTTTATTTGCTATTCACTGCATTTTCTTTAAGAACATTTAGTAGGGTGTGTATTGGAATGTTAGGCTCTTTTCCATAGTTATAAACATTTATTTCATACTTACATCTCTTCTTTTATTTTGCATCCTTAGAGAATTCCTTGCTTTCTCTTCACATTTTATTTTTAAGGGTTTGTCTGTGAAATAAAAGAGTTCATCTGTATGAATTATTACAGTCAGGTCATTTTTTACCGTCTTAATCCCAACCACGTTTTTAATTTTCAAGACCTCCTATGTTTCTTCTTCTGGGACTTCTCTATTCCACAGATATTTTAGCCTCTCACAAGTTTCTAATAATAGTAATTATTAATCATAATTAAAGGTTTTGCATGTTTTCTGGCTAATTATTTTACCTCTATAGTTACATAATCAAATCATTTATTGATGTTGTGCCCTTTCTTTCCCTTCTTGGTATTCTATCCCATGCTTACCAATCTTTGATTCATCAGATTATCAATTTGAACAACATGGGAAGTGGAGAACACAGGGCTGCCTAGTTCACCTGCGAGTGTGCGGGAATGCAGGCTCTAATTATAGCATCCCTAACATCACAGCTTTGATAAGGAAACAAAGAGCAGGTAACTTGCGTATGGTGGTTTCTTAAAGATGTTTGAAGAGTTTATTTTGTAGATAATATTTTCTCTTTCTTGTGCTTCCCAGTACTATTATTAGTTTCCTTTATGTTTTCAGTATATTCAAATACATTTTTGAACGAGTATTAAAAGTCTCCGATTATTCATCTTGAACCAGAAATGTGAAAAGTAACCACACCTACATTAACAATCTAAATTCATCGTTTTTGTTCAGTAAATAGCTTTCTATGTATCATTTTATCAATGTGTCTATCAGTCACTTCATTAATACCTTTCCAAATTTTCCAAATCCAAGTCCCTCATTTGGAATGCAAATTATGGAACATTAATATAAAAACCTGCAACTCTAAGGAATTTTGATGCACCATTTTCAACAACAAATATACATTTATTTTACATCGTATTTGTTCAGATTTCTGAAATTTAGACAATGAGGCTACAGGTTATACATAATTTCCTTTCTATAGGTAAAATACTTGATGTAATGCTTGAAAAAGGCATTAATCTGAGAGGTAATCAAAATTACGAAAACATAGTCAATGAAAGAAACAATTGAACTCTGTACCTTAATGCATGTGATGTGAAGTTTCGCTTGCTTGATGCTGGCTAATTTTCAACAAAACTATTTTCCTCTAAACTGATAAAGATAGCTACAGACTTCCAGAGGTAGAGGAATCATACTTGCTTGAGAAAAAATATTTAGAGAAAAAATTCTTTAAAAAATTCTCTTGTATTTTTAGTTTACTTTTTATTTCAGAGTATTATAGGAATACACACAATTTTGGTTACATAACTTGCATTTGTACATTTGAAGTCACTCCTATCAGGGTGCCCTTTATCCAAAATCTGTGCCTCGCACCATGAGGTGTGAGTTCACCCTACCCCTCCTCCAACCTCTACCCTACTAAATTTCTGTTCAGTTTTCCTTCTGTTCATTCACAGAAGTGTTCATCAACTAGTTCCAATTTAGTATTGAGTACGCATGGTGCTTGTTTTTCCATTCTTGGGGATACTTCACTTAGAAGAAAGGGCTCCAGCTCTATTCAGTTTGTTACAAAAGATACTACATTGCCACATTTTTATGGTTGAATATTATTGCATGAGATACATCTATCACCTTTCATTAAACCAATTATGTGTTGATGAGCACTTGGATTGTTTCCACATCTTTGCAGTTGTGAGCTGTGCTACTATAAAATTCGAGGGCAAGTGTCTTTTTGGTAAAGCATTTCCCCTCCTTTGGGTAAATGCTTGGGTTTTAGGATTTCTACATGAAAAGGCTGGGTGACTTTTAGTTCTTAGAGATACTTCTGTACTGCTTTCCATAAAAGTTGTTAGATTTCAGTTCCACAAACAGGGAATGAATGTTTCTTTCTGCATCGATGCCACCATCTGTTGCTCTGGGACTTTTTGATAGGAGTCATTCTCACTGGAGTTAGGTGATCTCTCATTGTGGTTATCATTTGCATTTCCCTGATGATTGCAGATGTTGAGCAAAATAAAAAATCAATCTTAAAATTAAGATGAACAAAAATTGTGAGTATCAAAATTGTCTTGATTAATGAAACAGAGTTGAAACCTTGACATGCTTCCATACACGGATGTAAAAATTCTCAAAATCTGATCAGACTACATAAATACTGTCCACTGATCATTGACAAAGGAGTGAAGACAAAGCAATGGTGTATATACTTGATTTTAATAGTATTGTCTACAAATGGTGGTAGAATAATCGGATATCCACATGCTGAAATAGACAAATAAATCTAGACACAAACTTACATCCTTCACAAAAACTAAATCAAAATGAATTTTAGACCTAAATGTCCCCCAACAAAAAAATCTATAAAATCCTGAAAGATAACATGTCAGTTCATGTGGCATTGAATTTGGCAGTGAGTTTTCAGATATGACACCAAAAACATGATACATAAAGAAGAAAATGATAATCTACAATTTATTAAAATTTAAAAGTTCTGGTAAACAAAAGACACCATCAGGGGAATGGAAAATAAATCACAGGTTAGGAGCAAACATTTTCATAGGTATCATCTGTTAAAACCTTGCTGCTTGAAATGCACAATGAACTCTTTTTTTTTTTTTTACAATGAACTCTTAAAACTGAAAAAGAAAGTAACTCAATTAAAAAAAATAGCTAAAAACCTTAAGTGACACCTCTTCAAAGATAATACAGGTGGCAAACAGGTGAAAAGATGTTACACATCATAACAACTTCGCGAAAGCCAAATGAATAAAAATGAAGTACCATTAAAAATCTAGAATGGGGCAGTGTCTGTGGCTCAGAGGGTAGGGTGCCTGCCCCATATACTGAGGGTGACAGGTTCAAACCTAGCCCCAGGCAAACCAGAACAAAAACTAGCCGGGCGTTGTGGTGGGCACCTGTAGTCCCAGCTACTTGGGATTCTGAGGCAAGAGAATTGCCTAAGCCCAGGAGTTGGAGATAGCTGTGAACTGTGACTCCACGGCACTCTACCGAGGGCGATAAAGTGAAGACTTATGCTCTAAATAAATACATACATAAATAAATAAATTATAAAAACATAGAATGGCCAGAATCAAAACACTGACAAAACCAAATGTTACCTCGGATGTGGAACAAGAGACATTTTCATTCATTGCCTGTGGGAATGCAAAATGGTGCAGCCACGTTGAAAAACATTTTGGTGCTTTCTTACGATTCTAAACATATTGTTAACCGTACAATCCAGCAATTGCATTCCTTGCTATTTACCCAAATAAGTTGAAAATTTATTTATCTACACAGAAACTTACCCAAAAATATTTATAGCAACTTCATTCATATTTGCCAAATTTGAAAGGAACCCAGATGTCCTTCAGTAGTGAATGGAGAACAAATGGCGCCACATTTGGACAGTGAAATACGTATTATGCAGCACTGACAAAAAAATGATGCATCAAGTCATGAAAAGACCTGGAGAAACACAAAGCACATCACTAACTGAAAGAAGCCAATCTGAAAAGTCTACGTTCTGTATGATTCCAAGTAGATGACACACTGGAGAAGACAAAGGATGGGGTTGCCAGGAGTTTGGGGCCAGGGAAGGATGAATGGGTGGAGCACAGGATGTTTACAGAAGTGAAAATATTCCATATGACACTACACAGGTGGGTATATGTGATTATACATTCACAGAAATCCATAGAGTCTGCAAGACCAAGAACGAACCCTTCCCTGACCTGTGGATCCGAGTGACAGGACGTGTGAATGTAGGTTCATCAATATAATAGAGATTTCCCTCTGGTGGGAACTATTGATAAAGGGGGAGCCCATCGCTGTGTGAGGGCAAGAAGTTCCTGGGAAAGCTCTGTATCACCCTCTCAATTTTGTCGTGAACTGAAAACTCCACTAAAATATTTAACAATTTTTTAAAAGCTTTTCATTTGCTACTTTCATTAAAAATACTGACTAATTTTTTTTGTATTTCCATAAATAATAAACAAAAGTCATAATAAACAAAATCTAGGACCCCAAATTTTTTCTTGCCTTTCCATTGTTTTTTATGTGTTAATTTCATTTAGCATTATGATGATCCAAAAATAATAGTATAATTAATGAAGTATTTAAAATAACAATATGCCATTAGCAATCCTTTAAAGTTAAATGAGACCTTAGATCCAGAAATAATGACCATTGAAATGTGTTTACAATGTTCTTTTAGAAAATATAGAAATTATTTCACATTAAAATACCTCGGGCATGAATATTAGCAACCAAAACTCTGTAGATCTAAGAACTGATTGATGTCCAAAGTATTCAACATTCAGGCAGCCTAAAGAACTTCAAAGCCTCCATCTATCCAGTATCGAGGCTGAAAAAGTGAGGTTAGTTCTTGTTTTACCCTCAGGCCTTGTCTTTTTTTCTTATTTTTCTACCCATGTGTGATTTCATTTAGTCTCAAGCCTTCACTTGTCACAGCTTAGCTGATGACTTCCATCTCAGGGTCTGTTGGTGGAAACGTTGGCCCCATGTTTCCAATTGCAATAGACATGGGAATGTCTATTGCATGGGAAAAGAATTGTCTATTGCAATTCTATTGTTTGCATATTTCCAATTGCAAACATTGGAAACTGTTTAGAACTGTTTAGAACATTAGAACATTCCAATGTTTAAACAATAGAATTGTTTCCGATTCTATTTGACAGCAACATACTTTGTTCAAATAGTACTCAGCTCCAACAAACTTGTCCTTTCTCAAGCGTCCCCTCCATCAGACCACGGCATTGCCATTCTTTGAATCATCCTGATTAGACAGCTGTACCTAAGGTATCTGTAGCTTCTCCAGCTTCTTCCAATGCAGGCTTCCATGGAACCCTGTCATCCTGCAGGGAAAGCATTTATCCACACGCTTTCATCTCCGGGGTGTGTTCCTTCATCACATCACAGCTGGAATATACTGCAGTGTCATGTTAATTCTACTTCCTTCCTCCCTTTCTTCTTTCCTGCCTGCTTTCCCTGTCTCTGCCTCTAGTCTATGTATTAAGATTACAAGTAGGTGGCGGGTTCAAACCTGGCCCCAGCCAAACTGCATCAAAAATAGCCAGGTGTTGTGGTGGCTCCTGTGGTCCCAGCTACCCGGGAGGCTGAGGCAGGAGACTCGCCTAAGCCCAGGAGCTGGAGGTTGCTGTGAGCTGTGACTCCACAGCCCTCGTGAAGATTACAAGGAACCAGAGATGTTATGGTTAAAATGTAATTATTTTTATATTGATATATCCTTTAGAAGTTTTAATTCCTTCCCTATTAGTAGCCATCGTGGTTTTCTGTAAATATCTATGATATCTCTTACCTCACATTTTTCTGTCAAACGGCCTTAGATTTCTTCCACAGAGAACAAATTTCTTTCTTCGTCCACTTAAATCCAGCATTTATTTATGAGCCGACCTTGCCACGCTGGATAAGAAAACTTGGTGCTGCACACCATCCTGGTGATGTCCTTCCCTAGCCTGTAAGTTTATACTATTTGACACTTGAAAGCCAGTTGTGAGGGAAGAAGCGTGAGAAGCTGTTCTCTGAGAATCCTGACACACGTGAAGGACAGCGGGAGGAGGGCTTCCAGGAGAAAGAGGAGTCGTCTCTGCGCACCTGGGAGAGGAAGCCATCGTGGAAGGATATCCCCCTGCACAGAATTGTTTTTCTGGTGTTGAAATGTACCTGCATTTTAAAAACATACCTGCATTTTAAAAATGAAGATAAATTGGCTTGGTGCCTGTGGCTCAAAGGGGTAAGGAGCCAGCCACGTACACCTGAGCTGGTGGGTTCGAATCCATCCCTGGCCTGCCAAACAACAATGATGGCTGCAACCAAAAAATGGCCGGGCGTTGTGGTGGGCACCTGTAGTCCCAGCTACTTGGGAGGCAGAGGCAGGAGACTCGCTTGAGCCCAGGAATTGGAGGTTGCTGTGAGCTATGATGTCGCAGCACTCTATCCAGGGTGACAGCTTGAGGCTCTGTCTCAAAAAATAAATAAATAGGCTCGGCGCCTGTGGCTCAACGGGCTAAAGCGCCAGCCACATACACCTGAGCTGGCAGGTTTGAATCCAGCCCAGGCCAGCCAAACAACAATGACGGCTGCAACCAAAAAATGGCCGGGTGTTGTGGTGGGCACCTGTAGTCCCAGCTTCTCGGGAGGCGGAGGCAAGAGACTCGCTTGAGCCCAGGAATTGGAGGTTGCTGTGAGCTGTGATGCCACAGGACTCTACCCAGGGCAACAACTTGAGGCTCTGTCTCAAAAATAAATAAATAAATAAATAAATAAATAAATAAAAATGAAGATAAAAATAACCAAGCTCTAACCACAAAAACACTAAGTTAATGGAGGAGAAAGTGTAGCATCTTTATAAGCAATGGAAGTTACAGAGACACAAAAGAAAACAAAGCAAACCGCTACAAACATCATCAACAAACACAGACAGCAAGAGAGGAAAAGAAAAACAAAACATCTGCACACCAGACACAGTTAGCAAGATGACAATAGTCGCTTCTCCTGTGGATACATGGATGAAACAAGACCCAGGGCATGCTGCTTGTACGAAGTCCACTTCGGGAGTAAGGGCACTCGCAGTCTGAAAGTGAATGGGTGGAAAATGATTGTCCATGCAAACAGCAACCCGAAAAAAGCAGGAACGGTTAACTTCATTCAAACAAAATAGACATTAAGTGACATTGTTTCTAGAACCAAAAAAGGTCATTATGAGAAAAGAGTCAAATAGGAAGATATAGCAACCACGATGTAGATATAAAACACTTTTGAGTGTTTGCTCTAAAACTTTTAAATTTATTTCTTAAATTAGTATAAGCAGAGTTTTTTTTTTCTTTAATTTGTTCATTTTTATCTGCACCATCTCCTGTCCCTACATGGCAATTAGAAACCTTTTAGGTGGCTCTTTCCCACCAGACCATAAAATTAATGAAGATGTGAAAACTGGGAACCTCAATCATCAGTCTCTCACCAGCATGGGTTTCTAATACATAAGTGTGAAAAGACTGTTTCTTTAAAACCACAAAAACATTGTCTCTTTGGACACTATATATGTTGGATACAGTGGCTTGCTTGTCAATTCTGTCAGATCACTTGATTTTACTCACGTAATCGTGTTTTATTCTTGCCCAAAATAATTTCTTAAGTTTTGAAATCATATCCAAGAAATTAGATCATTTTTTAAAAATAACAATTTTAAAGTACTATACTTTCATTCAAGATTTTGTTTTCCAGCTTTCTTATTGTTTGGAAAGTAATCTTACTTTTAATTAGTTATTGGAGAGATTTACTTAACTGATTTAGGTGGCATCCTTCTCACCTAAATCAGTTGATGACTTAAAACAATGGGTCTGGTCTTTCTTTAGGTGAAAGTGGTGGATTAGTCAGGCTGCGTGTAGTATAAATAAGAAAATACCTGTGGAAGTTTCATGTTGGAGTTAAAATAGATGAAGCAGTCTCCCACCGAAAGACTTTCTGTTTTAGTACTTCACAGCTAGTATGAAGTCTAACCATTAAGTTCAGAAACGCATTCTAGAAAAAGCGCCACATACCTCATGGCTAAGTCACTATGGTCCCCTTCAAAGTGCTCCCCTTGGCAACCATGAACTTAGCGCCCAGTCCACCCTTCGAAGTAACTGTGGAACTCTGTTTCTGGAGTGGCCATCAGAGCTGTCATCACACGAGGTCTGACGATTATGTTCGTGAACTCAATGTATAAAATGTGATTTAAAATCATATGTTCATATCATTTGCTGGCCACAGTTGACATCTAGATTAAATAAGTAGCAATCTCCATTTTTCCCTCTGGTGTCTGCTGTTTGTTGTTCTGGCTGAGAATTCTTGTCTGCTGCTAATGCCAGAGGCTTGAATTCTCCTTTTATCTAGACCTCTAATTCTCTCTCTGTCCTCCTTTGTACATAAGCCATTGTTTGTTCTTTTCTTGCTCTTTGATTTTAGCCATAGCAGAATCTTTCTCTATGCTCACACCAGCAACCCTTCCACCCACTAAGACTGCCCTGAATTGTGTGTGATTCTGTCATGGCTTGTGGATGTCGCATTTGGTGTCCTACCGACACGGGGCCAGTTTTGAGACAGTATTTTCTTCCCTCAGCACATGAATCACAAGCAAATAAAAGTGTCTCAGCCTATTTCCGGCATTACTGAGGGGAAATGTTGATTTCAAAGGATATTTTGCTCCCTAGGTAAGATGTGTGAAGAGAGTACGTTTTGATTATAACTCATTTCAAAACTTAAGCCTATGACAAATGATTCATATTCCACTTTTCTCAATATTAAAGTTAAAAGCTCAAACTTAATTAATGGAGAAAAATCAAAATTAATACATCTGTGACAGATATCAGCTTCCAAATAATCTATCAAGGCCTGGCATCATGTAATATTTAGTGTATCCAAATTGGCAATAAAGTATTTTGGAAAGAAACAAAATCAGTACCTTTAAGCTATCTTTAAATTGGCCCAAGGTCCCACTCTATCTGACAGCCAATTACTCTTGGCTGAACACGTATATAAAAATTGGTAAAATAAGTGTTAGATAAAAAATGTCCTTTGTAAAAATATGTAAAAAATACATTTCCCTTTAGAAATTGGTAGATAATGTTATACTGTCCCTAACAAAAGATTCTCTCAAATTTCTTCAGACCTTGTTACTCCAACACAGATGAAGCATGTGCCTGGTAGTATAGATGGTGGTCACGGTCAAGGTCTGATAACATTGAGAGTGCTAGTTGAATACAGATCCACTGGCCACGCTCCTGACTCTGCCGCCTTCTCTCATAGAGCAGAACTCAGAAGGCAGCAAATCCTTACAAAATCTGATACACAGATGCCGCACTTTCTCACTTTTATTCACAAAACCAAGTGAGATGTTTGGTAATCCCTTTGCTAAGGATGATTTTTAAAAATCCATTAATGTACCACAAATGAAGGATAAATCATTTCAATTACATATAACTATTATTACACTAAAGATATTCATGCTCTAACTTTCACACCGCAAATGTGCAATGAATCATATAATGACTTATTCCAAAAACTCATTATATACGGCACAAAAATTGTTTTCTTTTAAACTGAGCCATTAACTAAGCTTATTCTGCTGTTTTCTAAGAAGGAGGTTATTATAATCATAATTTCTTAACAATCATTTTTTTTCTCTGCCCATCTCTATCATGTCACTTTGGTACTTTCTCTCCTGCCTACCCCAAGGAAGACGAAATAAGGTTATGCTGTTATTGTACTATCACAGTGAATTAAAAACAAATGTAATCAAGATCTTCCTTGTTATCACAGTAGCATATTTAAAAGTTCTGCAAATTGATGTCATTATAAAAACATGGACTATATTTTAGATTTCATAAACTCTTGCTTGAGTTAGCCCTCCCCACTGAGCTACGGGCCCTGCCCATATATCAACTTTTAGAGGTGCCTTGACAAAAGACTTCATAATGTGTTAACATTTTTTAGGGTTATGAAAACAATGAAATCCAAGCTGATTCTAATTAATATCTTATTTTGAAGTTAAAAAAATTTCATTGATTTACATGTCTTCCTTTTACTCAGTCTTTTAAGTTTAATATTGATCTCTGCATTTTCTGTCAGTTCTGACTGATGTGACTTCAATATTTTTCTTCCAAAATTAATTAGGAAGTGTTTCTTTTCTTTCCAATTCATAGAGTTATCATTCTACATTGTTTTAAAGATTTTGCTACACAGCAAAACTTGAATAAAGTGTGATTCATTTATATGATCTTAGAGTTATATACTATAATAGTTATAATATTAAGAATATATAATTTATAACTTCAATGATAAATTATTTCAATTTATTTACACAAAACTTTACAAGGAATAATTTAATAAATGAGCTACCAATTCAGTGCAAAAGCTTTCACTGGACTACATAGGCAATGAATGTCCTTATTAGTGGAAGTGTAGGCTAGTTCTTTTTTTATCTTTATTATTTTTTGATAGATCATAGTTTATTCCCAAAGGAGGAAGACCAAAACAACATTCTCCTATTTAAAGAATGCTAAAATATAGTTAGCTAACTCCCAATTTGAGTGACCTAAAAATACATGACAGATTTACAGGATTGCAGTTATAATGTTTGTAGCATGTGTATAAACCCTCATTTGAACAATCATAAATTCATAAATATCAGAGCAAAATAGATATAGTATTGGTAGCCAGGAGAAAGAATACTGGATTTGGATATTAAATGATCTGGGCATGAACTTGAGCTCAGCCCCCTTATTTGCTCTACTATAGACAAGTCTCTTAATCTCTACCATAGTTTTCCTATTTGGAAAAGGAAGGGATTGGATTGATTCAACGAAGTACCTTCCAATATTAAAAATTTGTGAATCCATATCTGGTTTAGTTTTGTTTTTTGAGATACAGTCTTACTTTCTTGCCCAGGCTTGAGTGTTATGGTGTCAGTGGAACTCACAGCAACCTCACACTCCTGGGCTCAAGGGATCCTCTTTCATCAGCCTCTTGAGTAGCTGTGACTACAGGCATGCTCCGCAACACTTGGCTAATTTTTATATTTTTAGTAGAGATTAGGTCTTGCTCTTGCTCAGGCTAGTTTTGAACTCCTAAGCTCAAACTATCCTCCTTCCTCAGCCTCCCAGAGTGCTAGGATTATAGGAGTGAGCTGCCATGCCCCGCCTCCCTGTCTAGAGTTCTTTAATTTGTTTCTCAAATAAATGCATTTATTTGGAGATCATGCCATAAACTGGGATTTCCTTTATAGAAATGCACTTCATACTATGCTCTAACCATGCAAATAAAACTTACATAAAATATGCTTTTAAACTATCATTGTTTTTAATTGTAAATAATGGCTACATAATAGTTGTAAACATTTGTAAGGTACATATGTTTTAAAATAGGCATACAATATATAATAGATTGAGCAAATCAGTGTGGTTGGAGTAACCATAGTCTCAAGCATTTGTCATTTCTTTATGTTAGGAACATTCTAATTCCACTCTTCTGTTTATTTTAAGGTCTACCCTATTTGTTGATTATAATCACTTTCTTATGATAAAAATATATTGTTCATTATTTTTAACTAACTATATTTTTCTGTCTATTAAAAATCTCCCTCTCTCCATTTCCCTTCCTAGCCTTTAATAACTGTCTTTCTATTCTCTGTCTCCATGAGATCAGTTATTTTAACATGTAGCCACCGCTTAGGAGTGAGACCTTGTGAGATTTATCTTTCTGCACTTGACTTATTTCACTTAACATAATTTTCTACAATTTCATCCATGTTGCAAATGACAGAATGTCATTCTTTATGGCTGTGTAATATTTCATTGAGCAGAAATACCACAAATACACTATCTTCTTATGTTATGTGGGAAAAAGTTATATAAATGCTAGTAACTTTTTAGAATCTTAGCTGACAAGTTGCAGAATTGTTGCAGAGGATAACCCCCAAATACCATGCGCTGCTGCTTTGTGGTATTGTGCCTACCAGTGTGAAAATGATCATTCTAAATCTTCTTTTAACATGTTTTTATTTTGCTTATGAAATTTTATAGTTTCTCCTTATTATTGTGAAATGAAAAAGCATGAATTCAAATCCTAGCATGCCACTTCTTGTTTCAACCTATTTTTAAGGCCTACCCTAAATGTAGACATAGAATTCTGTACTATATTTATGCTGTTTAAGGTCCATTATAGAATTGAATTAAGAGAAAACAATTACATAATATCATATTATTTATAAGAGTTGTAATGATTTGGAGAAGCCCTGCACTTCCAGGGCTCTATGTGTCAGAACTGAAGCATTGCATTATTCTCCTTATCACTTATTTTTTTAATTTATTAATTTATTTATTTGGAAGGTGAATGAATGTATCAATGAACGAACACAGTCCCCTCCAGGACAAAGGGAATGAATGCATCAATGAATGGACACAGGCCATTCATGGAATTGAGGCCCAGGAAATTCACATGAAACTGACCTAGGCATAGGGAATGGGGATTCCTCATTTAGTCCCAAGTGCAAAGTGAAGGAGACACTGAGGCACAGGTGACTCCTCAGCAGTTGTTCGGCCTTTTAGGCTATTGGAGCCTCTGGTGGGGGTTGGAGGTCCCCCTCCTTGCCTGTCATCCAGCCCACTGGCTCTTCAGCTGGCTGCCACACCACCGACACTGCCAAGGAGGAGGCGGCAGGTCCGCCAGCTCTGCTGAGCTGGCCAGGGTGCCAAATGTCCTGCATCAATTCTCCCTCTCTGAGTAGAAACCCCAACTGCTGTTAGGGAAAGGGGGTGAAGACTCGATCTAACTGCTTCCTGCTGAATCGGGCGATGATAGAAGGGGGCAGTTGGGATTTCTCTGGCGGGAGAGTGATATAGGGGTTCATGGACTGGAACCATCTTTATTGCATGTGGCTTGATGACATTTCTGGAAAACACAAATCTCATTAGTATAATCAGTAATAGGCAAAGGTAGAGCAGCATCAGGTCAGAACCACTTATTCAGTGACGCTAAAAGAAAACCATATCAGGAATTTTTTTTTTTTGCTGTTTTCTGAATAATAACTTCAAACTTTCTTTTGGCTCACAAGTGTCGGTGGTCTTTGGTTGGCTGTCTTCACTGTCAACCCTCCGTTGAAGATGGAGGGTTCCAGGACTTTACTCGTGAATGATGCATGCAGGAATCGACTCCTATAACTTTAACAGCTGTAGAAGAAGACAAGATAACAGGAAAGGGGACTTCCCAAGTTGGGGTTCGAGAAGGTGAATTAGAGGGAAGAGTTTTGATCATGACTAGATCTCCAGGAGAGAAAAGTTCCTGTTCTAGTTAGTATGTCCCTCTCCTTATCACTTATAAAATTAACTTCCTTCTACTTTCTTCCTGCGATGGAGTCTATCAGCTGATCCCATTGTCTTGTAATTGACCTGCTTGATTAATTTGGAATTCAGCTATTTCATTATAATGGGAATCTCCTGCTATAGGAGAGAAGCACATAAATCATTTCAATCTCTGTTGCATGTAGGTTCTAGTTAATTTTGATCTTTATCAGCAATAAAGCTGCAGGAATGCCTATGCAGGTGTTGTTTCCAATTCTTCAAAATTCTCACTGATGCTGGGCTTCCAAAAGCCAGGTATGAGAAGGACTCAGGCGGGGCTTTGGTCATAGTTTTACACACACTGTGCTGAAGCCTATAACTTTTCATATTTCTTTAAGAAAAACTGATTCTGCAAAAATTAAAAGTTTGCCTTCTTTTGCCTTTTCAAGTTGGGATTAACAGCCTGGAGGAATACTAACTTTTTTTTTCTCAGAATTCTCAGAGGAATAGATAAGCAAAACAAATAAAATTACAGTTATATTGTTCATCTTCATTAATCATGGAAATATTATTTTATTTGCTCTATATTATTCCTGTTTTTCACATGTGTAAAAGGAGCAAAATTATTCATACATAGATTTATTTTGAGCATAATATAAGAAAAATAATTAAAATTAATTTCTGGGATAATCAATGCAACGCTTTTCCCTACACCAATGATATATAGCATGTCATGTATATCTTCATGCCAATTATTAAATTTCAAATATGTGTATGTGTAATTTTTAAATTTGTTTAAATTCCTCACCCCTGTCACATTGATCATGTTAGGAAGAAATTCATTCTGTGTCGATTTTGGCTGGCCCCTATTCCTTATTTTAGCTTTGACACAGTAATGACTTCAAATTTAGTTACACTTTTTGAACTGAATCCATAGAAAACTATCTATGTGGGAGCCTCTATAAAAACTAAGCAGACCACATTTCTAGAACAGTTTTCACTGACTTACAAGTGTACATATAAATGAATTTTCTCTGCATAAAATGTTATACAAAATTTAGTGACAGAAAAATTCTTGAGTTAATAATATTTTTTCCACACTAAAAAATTTGGCTCAGCACCTGTGGCTCACCGGGCTAAGGCACCAGCCACGTACACCTGAGCTGGCGGGTTGAAATCCAGCCCGCCAAACAACAATGACGGCTGCAACCAAAAAATAGCTGGGTGTTATGGCAGGCGCCTGTAGTTCCAGCTACTTGGGAGGTGGAGGCAGGAGAATTGCTCTAGCCCAGGAATTGAACGTTGCTGTGAGCTGTAATGCCACGACACTCTATCCAGGGTGACAGCTTGAGTCTCTGTCTCAAAAAAAAATTCAGAATTCCCGCTAACTGTTCTTTTGTCTTTTCATGCTCATATATTTGTTGAAATCCAGGAATACAAGTTATTTTTAAATACTTATTAACTTTAGAATAGGTGAAAAGCACCATACAATGTGGGTTAGAGATATGGGTGAAAGATGAGTGACAGAATATAGCTTACGCTGACAGTCTGGAGTGTCTGTTGACAAGAGCCCAAAATCCTCATACCCCTTACAATGCACATGGCTCAGAGTTAGAAGCAACCTGGGTGTTTAAATAGAATTTTTAGCAATAAGACTACGCAAAGCTAACATTCCTGAGTCCATTGGAAACAGCCTGGACTCCTGTGACCCATGCACTGCCCCCACCCAAGCTGCACCCAGAGCCACCTGTGGTCTGAACTGAATGTTTAGCAATTATAAATTAAGATCTTCTGGGCATGTCAAAGTATAGAATGGGACCAACAGAGAGAGTGAAGAAAACTAAAAACTTTACCCTCTAAGCATTGTACTCATTTCTTTTATAGTTTTTAGACCTCATAATTATATGACATTGTTCTTAAGATGTTCTCTTTTGCTTTTTCTTACTACATCCTTGTTTGTCATAGTCATGGTAAAAAATAACTCTTATGCTTATGTTGAGTAATGAGGTTAGAGTTTCTCTCTGTTTGTGATTAACTTTTTATTCCCTGTTTGTTACAACTATACATTTTTCATGTTCAATAAGAGATCCTTGAGGTTTTCGTCCTGGGCAGCACTTCCTTCCTACTCTCTGAGCATGTGAATTACTTACCTTTCTGAGCCTCATTGCAAATAAGTGAGCATGAGGGATTTCTTTCCACACCATCCCCTCCCCAGCTTATCCACAGGTAATGAACAACTGTAATAACTAGGCCTTATGAAAGATATAAACATAGGTAAAATGTGTGACTTTGTTGAAGGAGGTTATAGTCTAAACTGAGTACAATTGGACTAATGAACTTGAATTATTTTATATTATAAAGAGCATAATATAAAACATGTTTTAAGATGGATAAAAACAAATATCCTCGGGATTAAAAAGTAAAGGTTATTAATAGGTGGCAATTTGGGCAAAGGAAAAAAGATTAACTCCCTGAAAAAAATTCTCCTTTAGATCCAGTGTCAAGGATACTTAGGGTTAGGTACAGAGAGAGGAGATAATGTCCCATTAAGGAATTCCACATATTAAGATTAAAAGGCTGAAATAAAGAGGATACATTCAGCAGAAAATAACTCTTATGCTTATTAAATTAAATACATGGACTCTGATGGTGGTGCATTTCAGTCAAAGGAACACACAATGGGTAGTCAGTCACTGAAGTTTTCTCATCAAATAGATAACATCTTTAAATGTCTACCAATTTTAATCATACCTAAATAGTAGTATATGAGAAACACGAAGCAGGAAAAAGAAAGATCTCTGCAACTTCAAATTACTTGCTTATGAGAATTTAAATGTGATCCTTAATATTCTGAGCCTTTTAAGCTAATAATCATTAGTGCAACAGGTAAAAGTGATTAGCCAGGTATGCTCATAAATATTACGGAAAATGTTATATTAGCATGTACTCACTATTGTAAAGTATTGCTAATACTATTTGCAATGACTTGGCTACCTAAACAACAAGACTTGTGGTTTAAGTACTTTGATGATTTAATACTAGTACTATATCTTCTTAATTATTTCACTATCAGGTTTATTAAATAATAATATGTTAACTGATATTCAGAATGCAAACATCTTATGCTTTATTGAGTTCTAAAATAGTGTGATTACCATTTAACTCAGTAAGAAATTTTGATAAATTCAAGTTGTCTAAAAAAATTTTTTGAGTAAAATTGTTTTCAAAATGAAAGAGGGTCTGATCTGCTTTAGAAATCTACCTTTGAGTATAGACATAAACAAAGTATTTTTTAATGATGAGAAACACTCAAGATTGTGATTTTTAGGGATTTATGTATATGATTTAAAAAAGCTAAACATAAGAAAAAGGATATGTCTATAGATGTTATTTGATGTATATGGTCAGAGAATACTTCTTAATAAACTTTTAAGTTGTTTTCTTCAAATTTAGAATTTTGGATCATAAGACTAGACTCATCCCATTGAAGTAAAACTTAATAGACGATCTACCAAAGATTGCACAATAGAAGATTACATGTCACTCACACAGAGAGCATAAGAAGAGGCCAGTAGGTGTTCAGCTGTAGCTGAAATGTCTGGTACAGTGGACCAGTATTCAACAGAGAAGGGACAGGAGAGATTGAAAGCAAAAGAGAAGAAAGTAGAGGGGCCAGTGCGGTAGACTTGGCCCAGCTGGCAGCCAGGAGGCTCCCCATGCCCATGCAATGGGAGGGTAGAGCTGAGAGACGTTTGGCACCACACACTCCCCTTATGGACCTTGCAATCTGAGATACTATCCTTAGCCCCTGTAGGCTTCTGAACTGATGTGAGTGGCCTGGAAACTACACAGTGGCATTTCTCAGAGGAGGCGGTACAGCAGGGTCCCATGGGATTCCAAGCTCTGTATGGTGTAGCCTGCACAATTTGGGGAGCCTGCCCAGGGGATCAGCTTCATGATGCCACCCCCTTGTCTCCAGGGAGGGTGGGGAAGCCAAGAGCTTTCCTGTGGCCCAGGATTAAGGGCCACTGTGCCACCACTGCTATCTCTGGCAGAGGACATGGGCAGGAACAAACGAACACAGCTGCCCACCCCTGCTAACTCAGGTGGGTATCCCCTCCCCATGGAATCATCTCAATAGAAGCAGAAAAAGAATTTGATAAAATCCAACACCACTTAATTTTAAAAACCCTTAATGTACTAGGCTAGAAAGAATATACCTCAAAATAATAAAGGCCCTATATGGCAAACCCACATTGATATCACATCAAATAGTGTAAAGTTAAAATCATTTTCCCTAAGAACTTGAAAAAAGACACATATTCTCATTGTCTCATACTTCTACTCACCAAAGTACTAGAATTCCTGACCAGAGCAATCAAGCAAGGAAAAGAAATAAAAGTCATCCAAATTGGAAAAGAGGAGGTCAAACTATCATGTCCTGATGATACAATCTTATAGTTAAAAAACTCTAAAGATTTCTCCAAAAGATTCCCAGAATAGATAAATGAACTCAGTAAAGTCTTTGATTAAAAATTAATAGACAGAATCAATAGCATTAACATATACTAACAACAGTCAAGCTGAGAATCAAATCAAGAATTTAAAGTTATTTGCAATAGCAGAAAAAAACATACCTGGGAATGATACCTAACCAAGGAGGTGAAAGATCTCTATAGGTGAACCATGAACCACTGATGAAAAAGAAATAGTTGATGAAACGAACAAATGGAAAAAATCTTATGCTCATGGATTGGAAGGACCAATGTTGTTAAAAGATTTACACTGCCAAAAGTGATATACAGATTCAATGCAATTTCCCTCAAAATATGAACATGTTTCAAAGAATTGGAAAAAAAATTCCTAAAATACATGTGGATTCAAAAGAGAGCCCTGGCAGCAAAAGCACTCCTAGGCAAAAAGATCAAATCTGGAGGCATCACGTTGCCCCACATTATACTTTAATTTGCTGTAATGAAAACAGCATGGCCCTTGTATAAAAGTAGGCACATCATTCAATGGAACAGGATCGAGAACCCAGAACTAAAAGCCCATGAGCATGACCAACTGCTCTTCAACAAAACAGACAATATACAGTAGGGAAAGGAGTTTCCATTCAAAATGGTGCTGGGAAAACTGGAGAACAACACGCAGAAAAATGACAACGAATTCCTGTCTCTTATGATGTACCAAAGTTAATTCAAGGTATATAAAAGGCTTAAATGTAAAACCTAACACTACAAAAATTCTAGAAGAAAACCTAGGAAAAACTCTTCTGGACATTGGCCTGGGGTTTGGCCTTGATTATGACTAAGATCCTCAAAGCAAATACAGTAAAAACAAAATGAACAAATGAGGCTTAATTAAAGTAAAAAAGTTATGCACACTAGAGGAAATAATTAACTCAGTCCGTAAGCAACATACAGCATAGAAGAAAATATTCATATGTCTTTTGTCTAGGAGGCAAAGGACTAATATCCAGAATTTACAAGCAACCCAAATAAATCAACATCATCAAAAAGTGGGCAAAAGATATGGACAAATATTTTTCAAAAGAAGATACACATACTTACCCGGCAGGGGTGATACCATGATCCCAAAGGTGGTTTTCCCAGGGTGAGGTTTATCCATTGCACTCTGGATGTGCTGACCCCTGAGATTTCCCCAAATGTGGGAAACTTGACTGCAGAATTTGTGGTAGTGGGAGACTGCATTTGCACTCTCCCCTGTAAAGGAAAAAAAAAAGGAAAAAGAAGATATACAAATAGCTAACACAAATGAAATAATGCTAATATACTAATCATCTAATCATCAGATAAACTCCAGTTAGAATCACCAGTATAACCATCTTATTCAAATCAGAATTGCCATTATTAATAAAAAGGAAAAATGCAACAGATGTTGGCATGGGTGAGGTAAAAATGGAGCACCTATACACCATGGATAGTAGTATATATTAGTATAAACAGGGTAGGAATTTCTCAAAGAACCAAATTCTTTGATCCATTTGATCAGCAATCCCACAACTGAGCATCTACTCAGAGGAAAGGAAGGCATTGGTATTAAAAAAGACACCCACACCTGAATGTTTATCACTGCATAATTCATAATTGCAAAGATGTGGTAACAACCTCACTGTCCATCAAAAAAAAAAAAATGAGTGGATAGAGAATGAGTGGTATGCATGTGACATGGACTACTATTCAACCATTAAAAAAATGAAATCGTTTCTTTTGCAGCAAATAGGAGGAAACTGGAGTCATTATTCTAATTGAAGTAATATAGGAACAACCACCCTCACTTAAATGGAGAGCTAAACGGTGGGGTGATCATGGCCCTATAGAATGACTTAATAGACATTTGAGACTCAGAATGGGAGGTGGGAGAAGAGTGCAAAATAAAAACAGTGGGATATAATAATAGACTGGATGTGATCAGAGAGAGAAGGAGAAAGGTTATTGAGAATTCCAAGACTTCTGGCACAGCTACTGGAAAGATGAAGTTGCTTTCAACTGAGATATGAAATCCCTTGGGATGCCGGGGGTCTTCTGTTTGCTCTTATCATGCTTGTGTCCATTGCTGTTTAAAAACAATACACGAAAGCATCCCAAGAATGGAAAAGCAAGTATCTGATGTACTCAATACTAATATGAAACCAACAGATAAACAATGGCGTGCCCATAGGAGAGAAAAACACAATTAAATTCAAGTGGGGGGGATAGAAAAGGGGAAAGCAGAGGAGGGAGGGGGATTGGTCAGCTCTGGTCTAAGTTCCACAGTGTAAGGTACACAGCACTCCCCCTGGGTGAAAGGCTCAACCACAGCATGTACTATTCCTAAGAAATGCAAACCATGTAAAATAATCACTTATACCTTCATATCAATCTGAAGTTTAAAAAACACTTTAAGTTCCAAATAAATAAATAAATAACAACAATATACATGCTTCTGTTGTGGACTACAGATTGTATCTTAGCCTCATTCATTTGGAAATTCATTCCATGATCAGTTTGGTGAAAAAAACAAACAAACATAATTTCTAATCTACAAACTTGATGGAAGAAGAAAATCAATTATATCAGAAGTCTTGATATCAATGATATCAAAAAGTCAATGACTTCTTTGCTAAAGAAATACAGAAGGTAGCCATTTTTAAATTATTAGCTTCATTAGTTAATAGAGTATTATATGATGGAAAGTGTTTAAATATCCTCTCATTTAATATTTAATGTATTGTAGCTATTCATTCTGTTATAATATTTAAGATAAAAGTAACAAATGAAAGTGATCAAAACGTCAGCATTGGCTATTTATTTAATATTCAATATCTAGGAAAAGGCTTAAAGTCACCAGAGTTTACACTGGTGCACTCATCTATATTCAAGGTGAATTAATGGTCAAAAGTATGATGTGACAGGCCATCTAAAAACATGTCAATCATTTTCATTCTTCAATTGATATCAAATCTCATATCTAAAGTTGCAGATAGATAAGAGTATTGATAAGGAAGACCTGATTTACTAATTACATTTTCACCAGCATTCTCTTAGTTATTGGTATTATCCTCTATTACAGAAATACTGAAATGCTTCCCTGTCTCCCACTAAAACCAGGTAAATAATAAAATCTTTAATCAGTATCATATATTATTTAAATGAGTGAATATTATAAAATTTAATCTATGGTATGCAAAGCTCATTTGCTAAAAGTTAATCTTATATAAGAATGTAAACACTTCAAGTTTAAGTTATTTTTGTATTTATTTTTATGTTTATTTTTAAAATGTTTATTTAAATTCAAGTAATTAAAAATAAACTCTTTGTTCTGGTAAACTGAGGCAAGACAGAGCCTCTGGGTTCTTGGGAATGAAGCTACGTGAAGATGAGACTACTCGGAGGCGGAGGAAGATGGCGGCAGAGACGGTCCTATAGCCCATCGCTCCCAGGTCAGCAGGTGAGAGGGTGGGAGCTCTGGATTTTTCCCCGTGTGAACTATTGGAGTGGATGGGCAACTGATGAGACACAGAGATCGGGAGGATTGGCGCGTTCGAAATATAATTCTTAACTGGAAACGGGTGCAGACTGTTTCCCCCTGCGTGGCGGAGGGGCAGCCGGCCCCTCCCACAGGGAGGACAGCAGGTCCCATCCCACAAGCTCTAA
>CAUYON010134450.1:0-10651 GCA_963573935.1 Arctocebus calabarensis
GTAGTCCCAGCTACTCGGGAGGCTGAGGCAAGAGAATCGCTTGAGCCCAAGAGCTGGAGGTTGCTGTGAGCAGTGTGACGCCACGGCACTCTACCCAGGGCGATAAAGTGAGACTCTGTCTCTACAAAAAAAAAAAAAAGAAAGCTGCATTCAGGACAAAGTCTCTGAGGAAGGATTGTGAATGGCCCTGCTTAGGGGTCCCTAAGTAAGAACCATTTTTCCTTTACTGGGCACCTTCATCCATTTAAAAACCAAGTAGCCTTGGTTTCTTCATCTCTATCTACTGGATAAAGTTGTCCTGAGGATTGGATAAGTTGATACACATAAAATGCTTAGAACAGAGGCTGGCACTAGGGCTGGCTTTATGGACATGCAGCCTTTGAACAAGAAAACCCATTGCTTTCATCTTGCCCTGAGCCCTACAAATTATATAGCCAGTCCTACTATAGCATGCTTAAAATGTTGAGTTGTGTCATTATCTTAGAGTCAAGAATAACAAATCTGATTGAATATATTCATTTTAGAAATGAAGAAACCGAAGCTCAGATAGTTTATGTGACTTACACAAAATCATGCACCAAATCGGCTATAGAATGAAGGCTGGAGAAAGATGAAAATTATAATCTTAAAGGTGAAAGCAGGACAATGACCCAGCTCCCATCCTGGCCACCACCACCCTCCCGCCCCCCGCCAGCCCCAGAAGGCAACATAAGGAGAGATGAGCAGACAGACTCCTGCAGGAACTCAGAGAAAGAAATGGTAGGAAAAAGAGCATGAACAGTTGTAGAGGTAGGAGGAAAGCTGGCTATTTTAGGAAGCAAAATCCTCAGAGTAAAACGAAGTGAAGAAGCCATGGAAACAAGGACTGAGAAAGTCTCTTGGAGCTTGGCCACAAAAAGGTTATAGATGAGTTTAGAGAAATGAGTTTCAGCAGAGAGCTAGGGCTACAAGCCAGGTTTGAAGAATGAAGGAGCACTGCTGACGGCGGAGATGGCCACAGGTCATTATTCAAGAAATCGAGTTCAGGAAATAGAGAAAAAAAAGGAAAGAAGGAAGGAGGTTATTTGAAAGGGGTGGGAGGAAAAACAGATCACAATTGGGATGGGGAGGAAAGGACCCCCAGTGGCTGCAATTTCGCCAGGAAGAAGTGTACTTCCTTCCCTGAGTTTATAAACAGGGAAAAGGAGTGGGGTTGGATGATAAAGGCTGTAAGGGAAACAGTTCATTGGGGGCTTTTTGTCTTCCCAGCTGCCCTGTGAGGCCTAGAGGTAGACATCTCAGGGCAATGTAGCAGCATGGGTAAGAGTCAGACTGCCTGGGTTCAATTATGTGGTATAACTACCTGTTACCCATGGTATGTTAGTTACCCCTTCAGGGCCTCTATTTTTCTCCATAGAAAAATGGGGATAACCACGGTTGCTAGGAACATTAACTACTATGATCCTTGTAAAGCCCTAATACAATGTCTGACACGGGCAAGTGTCCATGAAAGGGTAGTTATTATTAGTAACCACATCTCCCAGTTCTCTTGTTAACCTACTCCTGTGTGTCTAGCATTGGCCAGTACATGAGAGGAGTCCAGTGTGTGCTCCTTAACTAAGTAACTTTTCAGGAAGGTGATTTAGAAGTGGTGCAGCACGTAACTCAAGGGCTTTTTTACACCGACTGAAATAAACGCTTTTGAGCGTGTCCTTGTCATCGGCACTCCGTAGAGAGCTCCCCACCCCTTGCTCCTCAGTCTTTAGTGATGGCCACGCCTACTGCCCAAGTGAGCAGTGTCAGCTGTCACCTGTCCCCTGGTCTTTTGGATTAGATTCCTTTACAGGGATCGTCCCATTGTTATAAACTTCAAGAATTGGAAAATGCTTTATAAACACTTCCAAATGCCTGATAAGAATGAGAGGCCGATGCAAAGGGAGGAGGGAGTGCTCTTGTGCCACAGAAATCAGAACTGGAGCAGATTCAGCTGGCTATACCACCTTAAGCTTGGGGGTCATTCATTGCAGGATAGTTCACAAAAATTCTTATTGCCTTGGATTTTGTCCAGGCCAAGGGCAGAGATCACAGCACAATCTCTCAAGGGAAAAAAGGAAGGCCTGTTGCTTGGGATGGCTTGGAGCACTTTTGGTAGCTGTCCAAGGCTGCTATCAGTCATTAAATCTGCCTTCCCCTCCAGCAAAAGCCAACTGTATAGAAAACCACATATAGAGTTCTAAGAATAGCATAGCGCTCCAAGAACATAGTGCACTTGGCCTGCATACAAGTGTGCAGGGCTTAATGAGTCTTTTTACTCTCAAGGCTGGGTGGGTTAGAACAAACAAACAGAAAAATATTTTCCCCAAGTAGCATGCAGAGAGGAAATGAGAAGGAGAGCATAGGGGAGCACCCTCGCATATCATTCTCTACCCTGGGCTGCCTTCTCAGAGCATAGGTCAACTCCACAGCCACCAAAGCAAATATGTGAGCCCTACTGTGCAGAGACTCTCACCCCATTCATTGACTCTACATTCACACCAGGCTAAGCAAACCCCCAAAGTCCTGTCACAGCAGGAATTTGAAACTCTCCTTCTCCACAATAAATATTTGATTGATTGGCTTCCTTCCTATTAGTATAGAAAGTGAGGACAGGTTCCATCCAAAGCTGTAGTACTGAGTAATGAGAGCTCTTGGAGCCCAGACAAGACCCTGAACCACCCCCCACTGTTTGTTGGAAAAGGAAATCCATGTGTGGATCTATTGACAAAAAAGTCTGGGAAGACATTCTCCTTAAAAGTGGTTGGCTATCGTAGTGGGACTGTGGGAAGTTTTTGCTTTCTACTTTATAACTTTCAGTATTGTCTGAAATACAGCATGGTATACTGAGCTGAGTGAATGTTATATTCACTCCATGTCACTTTTACTATCAGAAAAATAGCCATGATATTTGGAAATTACCTATTTTCAAGTGGGCAAACACAGGTTTCAGACTTTCTGCTTTCTCCCAGGGAAAGAAAGTGCAATGCGGTGAAATGGACAAGTAGCTGAAGGCCTTCAAGGACAAAGATGGTAACAAGAACAGGCTTTGGCTACTCCTGGGTTACTGCTATCCTGCTCTCTGTCCCCAGATAGCAAACACTTCAGGTCACTGCACATCACCAGTTTCCAGCCTAGCTAACCACTATTCATCCTTTAGTTTTTCTTATAGATTGAGACCACATCACTTCCATGTGCTTCCAGGGGAGACTTACCTCAGCACTGCACTGTGATTATCTCTTAGCCATCCCTACTAGACTGAGGGTTTTTTTTTTTTTTTTTTTTTAAAGACAGAGTCTCGGCCGGGTGCAGTGGCTCACACCTGTAATCTTAGCATTCTGGGAGGCTGAGGTGGGTGGATTGCCTGTGTTCACAGGTTCAAGACCAGCCTGAGCAAGAGTGAGACCCCATCTCTAAAAATAGCCAGGTGTTGTGGCAGGCACCTGTAGTCCCAGCTACTAGGGAGGCTGAGGCAAGAGAATCACTTGAGCCTAAGAGTTTGAGGTTGCTGTGAGCTATGATGCTACAGCACTCTACCAAGGGTGACAAGTGAGACTCTGTCTCAAAAAAAAAAAAATCAGTCTCACTTCACCCAGGGTAGGGTGCCAATGGCATCATCATAGCTTACAACAATCTCAAACTCTTAGGTTTGAGCAATCTTCTTGCCTTAGCCTCCTGAGTAGCTGGAATTACAGGCATGCAACACAATGCCTAGCTAATTTTTCTATTTTTAGTAGAGACAGGGTTTCACTCTTGCTCAGGCTGGTCTTGGACTCTGAGCTCAAGCAATCCACCCACCTAGGCCTCCCAGAGTGCTAGGATTACCGGCATGAGCCATCACACCTGGCCTAGACTGAAATCCTTGAAGACAGAGAAGGTGTTTTATTTATCTACATAGCCTTTGTACTTTAGGAAAGTGCCAGACATGTTCCCTAAATATTTACTGAATAATTATTTATTTGAGGGCCTTTTATGATCAGAACTATGTAAGAGAGTTAATGTAAGAGTCAATGTAAGAGAGAGTATCTTTCATACAAAGATGAAAAAGAAACCATCTGCTTCAAGGAACTTACAACTGAGATGTATCCAACAATTAACTACATGTATAAAACCAAACACTATTTGGGTGGTGCCTGTGGCTCAATGTGTAGGGCGCTGGCCCCATATACTGAGGGTGGCAGGTTCAAACCTAGTCCCAGCCAAATTGCAACAAAAAAATAGCTGGGCGTTGTGGCAGGCGACTGTAGTCTCAGCTGCTTGGGAGGCTGAGGCAAGAGAACCGCCTAAGTCCAGGAGCTGGAGATTGGTGTAAGCTGTGATGTCACTGCACTCTACTGAGGGCGATAAAGTGAGACTCTGTCTCTATAAAAACAAAACAAAACAAAACAAAACAAAAAACAAACACTAGTTTAAGGACTAAAATAGGGGTACAAATAACCAACTATGAAGGTAAGGAAAGTTTTGGACCCTAATATTGGAATGCTAGTATGGGATATGTACATGGACTTGTAAAGATTTAGGACCTTTAGTAGAATTTGACTCACAATCTCTTCTGTCCTTCTTGCAGTTGCCCTAGGAATACCGTGTCATTTACTCTTAATTGATTTTTGTGAAATACCTTGGCTTCATCTGCTGAAAGTCTCCAAGTGTTGAGCATTGTTACCATGTTACAATGGTTGTTTTATTATTAAAGCAATGCCAAGGAGGTTACACAACAGCTTGGATCAGGAAGTGAAACAAGGGCGGTGATCCCACTGAAGCTACAGGGGTTGGGGATTTGGGATGGTAAAATGTTAATTACCCAAGATGGAATGTGGGCTAGAGTCCAGCACTGTGCTCCTGGAGCTCATTTTGGTCCCAAAGGCTCAGGGCTGGCACTCTGGTAGTGGGTCCTAAGCATCCTGCCCTCCCTTGGCTGAATGTCCAATTTACTTCAATGAAAGCTGCCACAGAGAAAGAACCCAGTGGCCTCCAGCCAGGAGCAGTCTTGCTCAGCATCAGCTACCCTGGAAGCTTTCCAAGAGCTGAAGGGCTGTTCCCCTGCATGCAATAAATTATTCATTTCTAAGGCGATTTATTCTTTATCTCTCTTTAAACACTATTTCTCCTTGTTTCTGGATCTTGAGACCTCGCTTCAGAAAATTAATTGGAGATAGATGGTCAGGGATTGGGGGTGGTGGGTGGGCTTGGCACACAGGGATGGTGGAAATGTCCATCAATAAAGCAGAGAAAGTAAATGTAGGAGTAGTGTGATGGGCTTCTGGTCAGGAAATACCAAGATTGTTTAATTTACCGTGTAGATGAATGAGTTTGGGGGAGGACACAGTGGAGGTAGTGACAACCTCTCCATACTCAAAACCAAACAAAGTAACTTCCAGAAACTGATTGAAACTTGGGTTGCGAATGGAACATTTTTAAGATGTTAGGTTGGCTGACAGGTACAATTGTAAACCGAAAGGAAAATGAATGAAGGCTTCAAAGTCAAAAAGACCTAGGACCAAATGCCAAGCCCACCAACTACTTTTATCTGGATGACCTTGTGCAAGTTACCTAGCTTCTCTGGAGCCTTAGTTTCTTATATGTAAAAATTAGTAAAAATTTTTTCTTATATGTAAAATGTTTAAGTTTAACCAGATAGTTTCTGTAAAGAACTCAGCCCAGTACTTGGCGCAAAGTAGGAGTGCAATGAACGGTAGTCACTATTATCATCACTATTTAGCCCCGAGTGTTTGGCCAAATAACCAAAGTTGACCCCAAATCGCCAATAAACGACTCCTGCACAGTGAATCTGGGTCTAATTGACGCACCTATTAGCCCAATAATGTGCCAGGAAAGGACTCAGTGGAGTCACACCAATGGCGTTAGCCCTTGTTGTTGGACGGGCTTTCTTGCAGTTCCACCAATAGTTTGAAGATTTGACCTGGAAGTGACATCCTAACAGTCCAATGACGCACAACCAGCCCACACTCAGCACTTTGAAGGGGATAAATCAAGGAGCCGGCACGTATAGGTTCCGTTATTAGGCAGCATTGGATGGAAAGAGGAGCTTAGGGGAAACAGCGCCGGGGCGAGGCACAAATGAGCTGAAAAAAGGAGAAAGACAATGGTTGTGCCAAGCAAACTCAGCCGCCATCATGCTCTAGTTTCCCCTTTGCGTCTCCCAGCCCGCGACCGAGGAAGCGGCCTCTGGGATGCTGAGGGGGTGTGTCCCTGCATGATTGGCGCAGGCAGCTCAGCCAATCCGAGTTCGTCAAACGGGAAGCACTTAACCAATGAGGGGCGACGGCATCGGCGAGGAATTGGAGGGGCGGAACAGCAGCTTGACAGACACAAAAGCGAACCAGTGAAAGTCCGAAGCTTCCTTCCTGCGGCCAATGAAGTGGGGCTCTGGGCGGGCCCCCGAGTGTTTGTGTTGTGGTTTTGGGGGAGGGAGGCGGAGGGGAAAGTTTGTTTATTTTGTTTTTAGTTTCTGGGGTCCCCGCGCTTCTGGAAGGTGAAGAGGGAGGGAGTGACCCCCGTACCCCTCGGTCTCCATACGACGTCGCCTCCATAGCCTGCGGAGAAGCGGAGACCGCGCGCATCGCCTCGCCTCCCAGCGGAACGCCGCGCACTCGGAGCCGGCACGGCTCGGCGGTGAGTGAGGACCAAGGGCCGCGCCGTCATTCCCCTCCCCCGCGCACCGCCGGGTCTGAGCTGGGCGGCCCGGGGGTCGGCGAGGACGCCCGCGGGGGCGCGCAGGGCGGCCTGGAATGGCAAGCAAGCTGAGGCACGGCGTGTGCGCGTGCTCGCGAGTAAGCGCGCGCTCGGCGGGGAGCGGGCTGGGGAGGGGGCGTGAACGCGCGCGGGGCCAGAGCGGCCGGCGGCGCTGAGCGCGCGCTCCGTGGGGGGCGGGCGCCTGGTCCTTTGGAGTCGAGGCGCTGGGAGGGATACGGGGCCTCGTCCGGCGCGCGGGACGGAGCGGCCAGAGTGGCCGGCGGGCGCGTGCGGCTCCCGGCATCACGCGCCGGCAGGTGTGAGCTGGGGGAGGGCTTCCGAGTGGGCTGGCGGAGTCGAGCTCGCTTCCAGTCGCTGGGGGGCCTCGGGAGGGAGGCTCTCCAGTTCCCGGGGGGCGGCCGAGAGCGGAGGCCCGCGGAGGTGCGTCTGTCTCTGCCTGCGCGAGGCAGAGGGAGGCGTCCGGCCTTCGAGCCTCTGGTCCCTGCGCGGCGCCCTGCCTTACGCGCAGGACCTGCGTGCTCGAGTGAATGTTGCCCCCCAACCCAGCTTGACGCGGAGCGGGGGATCCCACACCCCTCCCCTGGGCCGTATGTGTGTGGCCTCTGGGGAGGCGGTTCACACTGGGAAGCAACCGGTAAAGGGGATAAGAGCGGGACGAAACAGTCCTAGGGAGCGTTTTCACCTCCTCCTCCTCCTCCTCCTCCCGGTGCCTTTTAGTTTAAAACCACCAGGTTTATTAGCCTATGGTGGCTAATTATCCATCCAGCGAAATGCATTTAGTGGCAAAAGAAGTCCAGTAACGGTAGCTTCTCGTCAAGCTCTTTAGGAACTAGCCCATCCTTAATTCTCTGGACACAGGTTGATAGTCTGGGATTTTTAGCCCCTTGCTTTCTCATGTATCTTTTGGCTGTTTTATTATTTTTAAGCATATGTGCTAAAGATTGAGAAAGTGAAATTCAAGTTGGTCATTTGTATTATATTACAATGTAAGCCATATTATACAGTAAAATTGGACAGAGCTATTTCTCCATAATGAATAAAATAAACCAAGAGTCAGAGAATAAAACATCATTAGTGCTCCCCCAACAGTTAAAACCTATAGAGGTATTTTGTGAACGTTTAATAACAGGTTATTTGTCTCTTCATTGTGGGAAATTTCAGTAGAATTCGTTTCCTTTTGATTTGGAGGAAACATCAGTGAACTTGGTGTTGAAACTACATATGTATTTTTGGTAGTGTATAAATGTTTCTTAAAGAATAGAATTTTTTTTGCACATTGTCTTATCCCTCCACGGTATGGAGTATCACTGTTGGTGGGGAGTGGGAGGGATACGAATGTAGAACCCCCCCTACACTAACGCACATTCAGCAGTATCCAGAATATAGATCATACTGGCTTGTCCCACCTTGGTCAAGTGATGATATTGATGCTTTTACATTTTCTTAGTTCTGGACCATTTTTAATTGCTTGTATCATACATCATTATTGGGGCAGAGTAGTTCCTGCTAGTACTTAAAAGAAAGAAATGTCCAAACAGTTTGTCTATGGTAGCATGTAAATGTAATGACCTGGAAAAACTTTTGTTCCTCATTGACATGGAAGCACCTAAAAATGACATAAGATGGGCATGATGGCTCATACCTGTAATCTCAGCACTTTGGGAGGCCAAGGTGGGAGGATCACTTGAGGCCAGGAATTCGAGACCAGCCTGGGCAACATAGCGAGACCTTATCTCTTTAAAAAAAAAATAAATTTAGCTGGGAATAGTGTCAAGTACTTATAGTCCTAGCTACTTGGAAGGCTGAGGCAGGAGGATCACATGAGCTCAGGAGTTGTAGTGAGCTAATGATGATGCTACTGTATTCCAGCTTAGGTAACAGAGTGAGACCCTATCTCAAAAAAAAAGTTTTAAAATCAAAATAATACCATTTGTTGAAGAGGCAGTAATAATATTAGCTAATGTTTACTGCATGCTTACCATGTGCCAGCTTCTTTACATTTTTTCCCTAATTCTTACCTTAAGTCTGTGGAACAGATACTATTACTGTTTTAATGGATGAGAAAAAAGACTTCCAAGAGCCACACAGCAAGAAAGTTCAAAGGCATAAGTTTAGTTTGAAGTCTGTCTGGTTTTAAAGACAGTGCATATTTCATTTTGTCTCCCTTCTAAATTACCCAGAGGAAAAAAGCAGAAAGGACACTGAAAAGTAGAGAGAGTACCACTGATGATTGGGTTGCTTACACCTAACTTAAAGTTTTATGTAGTAATGTTAAATTAAGTTCATTTAGCATTTTTCAGTGGTGCTATTATTCTCTCAAGTTTGCAACCTGGAGTACTTGGAGGGCCATATAATTAATTTTTTTTTCTTTTAAGACAGAGTCTCATTCTGTCACCAGGGCTAGAGTACCATGGCCTCAGCCTAACTCACAACAACCTCAGACTCCTGGGCTTAAGTGATCCTCCTGACTGAGCTGCTCGAGTAGCTGGAACTACAGGTGCCCACCACCATGCATGTAATTTTTCTATTTTTAGTAGGGACAGAGTCTAGCTCTTGCTCAGGTCTCGAACTCCTGAGCTAAAGCCATCTTCCTGCCTTGGCTTCCCAGAGCCCTAGGATTACAGGTGTCAGCCGTTGCACCTGGCCCATATAATTAATTTTCTTATTCTAATACAGGAATCCTGCTATTCAGCTCAAATACTTGTTCCTGACAAGTCAGCCTGAATTTAGTTGGCTGAGGGGAGCATAGATAGTTGGGGAGCATTTAGAACCACTTTAGGGTTGCACCACTTCCGTGGCTTCCCATTGCATTCAGGGCAGTTTGGGATTTAATTTATTTTTAATTTTTAAGTCAGTGTCTTGCTCTTACCCAGGCTGTAGTGTAGTGGTGTCATGTATAGCTCACGGCAACCTCAAACTCCTGGGCTCAAATGATCCTCCTGCCTCAGCTTTCCAAATAGCTTGGAGTACAGGTGCATACCGCCATGCCAGGCTGGGATTTTATTACTTTTTATCCTATGAAGCTCTGCAAGTTCTGGCCTCTCCAACCTTCTCTCACCTCTTTTATACCCCCCACACCCCTTAGGCCTCACTCTGACTAGACAATTCTTTTAGTTCCTCAAATTACGCAAGCCTTTTCCAACCTTAAGGTTTTTTTACATACCTGTACCACTCTCCTGGTTTGGGTTCTTCCTTTGCTCCCTTGATGTCTTCACCCACCTAACTTCAGCTTCAGATTAAATTGTTACTTCCTCAGAAAAGTTTACCTAGCTGGGCACAGTGGCTCACTCCTGTAATCCTAGCACTCTGGGAGGTCAAGGCGGATGGATTGCCTGAGCTCAGGAGTTTGAGACCCGCCTGAGCAAGAATGAGACCCTGTCTCTACTAAAAATAGAAAAATTGAGGCAAGAGGATCGCTTGAGCCCAAGATCTTGAGGTTGCTGTGAGCTATGACGCTACAGCACTCTACTCAGGGTGCCAGATTGAGACTCTGTCTTAAAAAAAAAAGAAAAGTTTTCCTTTATGACCTAGTCCCATTTCCCCCATCTGCCCTCAAGTCTTTCAGAGCTCTTACCATATTTGTGATTCAGGTTCATGGAGTATTTTTTATTTGTTTGGAGATAAGAATCTTACTCTGTTGCCCAGGGTTAAGCGCTGTGGCACTGTGGCATTAGGCTAAACTCACAAAAACTTTGAACTCCTGGGCTCAAGAGAGTCTCCTGCCTTAGGCTCCTGAGTAGCTAGGACTACAGGCACGGGTTGTATTTTTACGGAGATGGATCTTGCTCTTTTTTTTTTTTTTTGTAGAGACAGAGTCTCACTTTATCGCCCTGGGTAGAGTGCCATGGCGTCACACTGCTCACAGCAACCTCCAGCTCTTGGGCTTAAGCGATTCTCTTGCCTCAGCCTCCCTAGTAGCTGGGAC
>CAUYON010134451.1:0-12037 GCA_963573935.1 Arctocebus calabarensis
GAAGGAATCAGCTTAGGTGAATATTTTATGAGGAGGACTCCCCAGGCAGTTGAAGCAGTATGAAAGTTACACTATTGGGACCTTATCAAACTAAAAAGCTTCTGTACAGCCAAGTAAGTATAAGAAGCAGACAGCCCTGAGAATGGGAGAAAATATTTGCAGGTTATGCCACTGACAAAGGCATAACCAGAATACACAGAGAACTCAAATGTATTAGCAAGAAAAGAACAAGTGATCCCATCTCAGGGTGGGAAAAGGACTTGAAGAGAAACTTCTCCAAAGAAGACAGGCACACGGCCTACAGACACATGAAAAAATGCTCACCATCCTTAATCATCAGAGAAATGCAAATCAAAACTATTTTGAGATATCACCTAACTCCAGTAAGATTAGCCCACATAACAAAATCCCAAAGCCAGAGATGTTGGCGTGGATGTGGAGAAAAGGGAACACTTCTACACTGCTGGTGGGAATGCACACTAATACGCTCTTTTTGGAAGGATGTTTGGAGAGTACTTAGAGATCTAAAAATAGACCTGCCATTCGATCCTATAATTCGTTTACTAGGTATATACCCAGAAGACCAAAAATCACATTATAACAAAGACATCTGTACCAGAATGTTCATTGCAGCCCAATTCATAATTGCTAAGTCATAGAAGAAGCTAAGTGCCCATCGACCCACGAATAGATTAACAAATTGTGGTACATGTATACCATGGAATACTATGCAGCCTTAAAGAAAGATGGAGACTTTACCTCTTTCATGTGTACGTGGATGGAGTTGGAACATATTCTTCTTAGCAAAGTATCTCAAAAATGGAAGAAAAAGTATCCAATGTACTCAGCCCTACTATGAACCTAATTTATAGGTTTCATATGAAGGCTATAACCCAACTGTAGCCCAATAATATGGGGAAAGGGGCAAAGGAGGGAAGGGGAGGAGGTTGGGATGGAGGGAGTGTGTAATTGGTGGGGCCACCCTATTGTGCATCTTAGAAGGGCACAGGCGAAAGTCACTAAATGCAGAATACAAATGTCTTTGTACAATAACAAAGAAAATGCCTGAAGGCTATGTTAAACAGTTTGATGAAAACATTTCAGATCGTATATGAAACCAGCACATTGTACCCGTTGGTTGCACTAATGTACACAGCTATGATTTAATAATAAGAAAAAAAGATTTCTTGACTTGCTTGGAGAGAGACCACTATTACCCTCTCCTCATTCAAGCTGTCCCCTCCCCTACAGTTCAATCTGTGGCTATGGTTTTTTCTTTTCTTTTTAAAATTTATTTCAAAATATTAAAAGAGTACAAACATTTTTGGTTACATGGATCACTTTTGTAATGCTTGTGTCATGGTTATAGGTGTGCCCTTCACCCAAATAGTGTTCATCATATCCATTAGGTAAATTGTCGCCACCCCCTCATTCCCTGCTTCTTGATTTCTATTGAGTTTTACTTCCTTCTGTGCACATGTGTACTCATCAGTTGATTCCAGTTCAACAGGAAGACAACTGATGTTTGTTTTTCCATTCCTGAGATATTTCACTTAGGAGAATGGTCTCCAGTTCCATCCAAATTGTTAGAAAAGACATCAATTCATCATTTTTTGCGACTGAATAGTACCACATAGTATACGTAAACCACATTTTATTAATCTACTTATGAATTGATAGGCACTTGGGTTGATTTCGTATCTTTACAAATGTGTATTGTGCTATAATAAATATTTGAGTATAGGCGTTTTGTAAGTTGTATTGTTTTGTTTTGCTTTGTGGTGCTAGTGCTGTGATTGCCATTGGGGTCTTATTCATCAATTCTTTTCCCAGACTTATATCTAGAAGAATTTTTCCTACATTTTCTTCTAGAATTCTTATCGTTTTATGCTTCACATTTAAGTCTTTTATACATCTTTAATTGATTTTTGTTCATTGGTGAGAGATAAGGGTCCTGTTCCATTCTTCTGCATGTGGCTACCCAAATTCCCCAGAACCGTTTATTGAATAGGGCTTCTTTTCCCCAGGGTACATTGTTGTCTGCTTTGTCAAAGATAATTGTCTGTAGGTGACTGGTTTTATATCGGGTTCTCTATTTTGTTTCCTTGGTGTATGTCTTTGTTTTTGTGCTAATACCCTGCTATTTTAGTTATTACAGACTTGCAGTATAGTTTGAATTCTGGTAATGTGATGTCTCCAGATTTGTTCCTTTTGTGTAAAATTGCTTTGACTATTCTTTTCTGATTCCAAACAAAGCATAGAATAATTTTTTCTAGAACTGTGATATATGATGTTGTTATTTTGAGGAGGATTGCATTGAATGTGTAAACCATTTTGGGTAGTATGGACTTAAACAACATTGATTCTGCCAATCCATGAGCATGGTGTATTTTTCCATTTGTTTGTGTTTTCCAGGATTCCTTTCTTCAGTGTTTTGTAGTTCTTCTGGTCATAATATTTTACCTTCTTGGTTGAATTCATTCTTAGGTTTTCATTTTCTTTGTAGCTATTATAAATGTTATTGAGTCTTTGATTTGACTCTGAATTTGATTGTTATTGGTATATAGAAATGCTACTGATTTGTGTATATTGGTTGTGTGTCTTGAAATTGTACCAAATTTATTTATCAATTCTAGGAGTCTATTGATGGAAACATTAATGTTTTCTAGGTATAAGATCATATCCTCAGTGAAAGATGATAAGTGAATGTCCTATTTCCTGGTTTGAATGCCCTTCCTTTCTTTCCTTTCTTTCTCTTGCCTGACTGCTCTGGCAGTGACTTCTGGTACTATGTTGAATGGAAGTGGTGACAGTGGGCACCCTTGTCTTATTCCAGTTCTTAGTGGGAATGTTTTCAACATTTCTCCATCAGTGTAATGTTGCTATGAGCTTATCCTATATGACTTTTATAATTTTGAGATATATTCCAGCTGTGCCTAGTTTTTTGAATGTTTTTATCATAAAAGAGTGCTGAATTTTGTCAAATGCTTATTTTGCATCTTTGAGATGATCGTATGGTTTTTGTTTTTGCTTCTATGTATGTGGCTAATCATATTTATTAATTTTCTTATATTAAACCATTCTTGCATACCTGGCATACAGCCCACTTGGTGCTATGGATCATTTTTGACATGTTACTGAATTTTTGTTTGCTAATATTTTATTTACAATTTTTTCTCTATATATTAATAAACAAATTTGGTCTATAGTTTTCTTTTTTTGTTGTATCTTTTCCTTGCTTTGATATTAAGGTGATATCAGCTTCATGGAATGAATTGGGGAGAAATTTCTTCCTCCTTTTTAATATTATGGAATAATTTCTATGGTTTGGGTACCAGCTTGCCTTTGTAGGTCTGTTAGAATTTGGCTGTGAATCCATCTAATCTAGGGATTTCTGTTGGAAGATTTTTCTATTAGTGCTTCAATCTCACTGCTCACTTTTGGTCTGTTCAGGAGTTCTAGTTCTTCCTGATTGAATACTGGGAGGCTGTGTGTTTCCAGGAATTTGTCTATTTCCTCTACACTTTCTAGTTCATGTGTATAGAGATTTTCATAGTACTCAGGGATGATGTTTTGTATTTCTGTAGTATCAGTTGTAGTGTCTCTTTTTTCATTTCTGATTGAGTTTATTTGGGTCCTTTCTCTTCTATTCCTTATTAATCTAGCAAGCAGTCTTTCTATTATCATTTTATAGCACCAACTTTTTGTTTCATTGATCTTCTGTATTTTTTGGTTACTGTTGTCTTCCATTTTTTTTTTTAATTCTGCTCTATCCTTAGTTATTTCTTTTCTTCTGCTGCCTTTAGGATTAGTTTGTTCTTCCTTTTCTATTTCCTTGAGATATGACATTAGGTTGTAAGTTTGCAATCTTTCCGTCTCTTTGTAGTTGATACTTAAGGCTATGAATTTGCTTCACAGTATTGCTTTTGCTGGGTCCCATAGATTTTGATAGCTTGTTTCCTCTTTGTTACTCAGTTAAAAGAGTCTTTTTATTTCTATCTTAATTTCATTCTTGTCCCAGTAATCATGCAGAAGTATGTCATTTAATTTGTATGACTTTGTGTAGGTTTGAGCATTTCTCTTATAATTTATTTCTAATTTTATTTGACTGTGGTAAGAGAAGTTATATTATATGATGTCTATTGTTTTGAATTTTTTTAGATTGGTTTTGTAGTCTAAGATGTGGTCAGTCTTGGAGAATGCCCCATATGCCGCAGAAAAAAAATGTATATTCACTAGTTTGAGGATAGAAAGTTCTGTAAATATCTGTTAGGTCCTTTTGACTTAAAGTCTGGTTTAGATCGTGTTTCTTATTTTTTGCTTCAATGATTTCTCCAGATCTGACACTGGGGTGTTGAAGTCCTTGGAAATAATAGTGCTGCTATTTATTTCTTTGCTTAGATCTAGTGAAATTTGCTTTGTGTACCTGGGAGCTGCTGTGTTAGGTGCATATATTCACACTTTTACAACTGTTATGTTTTTCTGATAAATTGCACCCTTTATTATTATATAATGATCCTTTTTTTCTTTCTTTACCTTTGTTGGTTTAAAGTCAAATTTATCTGACTTGAGGATGGATGCTCCTGCTCCGTTTTGGTTTCCATTTGCATGGAATATTTTTTCTCCATCATTTCCTGTGTAGTGTGTGGGCATCCTTGTGGAATAGGTGTATTTCCTGGAGAGAGCAGATACTTTCCTTGGTTTGTGGGTTTTTCCCCCCACCATTCAGCTAGCCTATGCCTTTTGAGTGGTACATTTAAACAATTAACTTTCAAAGATAGAAGAGATATGTGGGA
This sequence comes from Arctocebus calabarensis, assembly GCA_963573935.1. NCBI lineage: Eukaryota > Metazoa > Chordata > Mammalia > Primates > Lorisidae > Arctocebus > Arctocebus calabarensis. The sequence goes on from CAUYON010134451.1 coordinate 4,797, forward strand.
TGCTTTTCTGCTCATCATGTTGGGTCATACCTTGTTGCTTTATTTACCTTCTTGTGCAAGTGTTTTATAAGAGTTTTGACCTTTTGCCTTTGTGGGTGATTTTACAAAGGTGGATATCTATTGTGTTGATTTGAATATAATGCTGTTCTGAGTTTTCCTGAAGAGCACGTCTGATCATGACAAATTCCCTTGGTGTTTGTTTGTCTGAAAAATGCTTGATTTCTTCACTAAACATGAAACTTAGTTTTTCTAGGATAAAATGTATTCCATTTAAGCAGATTAAAGATGGGGGCCCACTCCCTTCTGGCTTATGCATTTTTCACTGAGCAATCTTCTGCTAGCCTGATGGGTTTTCCTTTGTGGGTCAGTTGTTGCTTATGTCTAGCTGCTTGTAGAATTTTCTCCTTCATTTTGACTTTGGCCAGGTTGATTACTATGTGTCTTGGAGATTTCTTGTTTGTATGACTCTTCCTGGAGTTTGATGACTAACTTGTATATGGATGTCTGGATATCTGGCAATACTAGGGAAGTTTTCCTTAATAATTTCCTTGAACAAATTTTCCACGTTTTTAGCCTTTTGTTCTTGCCCTTCAGTGATGCTTATAATTCATATGTAAATTCACATCACATAATTCCATATCTAAGTTATCATTCCACCTTTTTTGTTGTCTTTTCTGGCTTCTTTAAATGGCCAGGTTAGAGCAAGAACCTTGTCTTCAAGTTCTGAGATTCTTTCTTCTCCTTGGTTTAGTCTGTTGCTGATTGTTTCTGCTGTGTTTTGAAGTTCCTAAGTTAATTTATGTAGGTTATATCATATCTTTCCTTATATTGTCTAGCTCTTTAGTGATTTTCATTAATTTCCTGAAATGTTTTTTGGCTTGGCTTTCTTGGTTTTCAACTTACTGTTCAATTTTGTTCATCTTCTTTTCCATCCGTATTCTGATTTCCACTTTTGTTATTTCAGCAATTTCCTTGCAATACAGTTTGCTACTGTAGCTCCACTGTGATCTCTGGGAGGTGCCAAGCTATTTTGTTTATTGATGTTGCCAGTATTCTTTTTCTGGTTTCTTCTCATCTGATTTCTCTTCTCTCAGCTCTAGAGCTGAGAGGGCACCTGTTTACAGGGTGCCTATTTCCCTTTCCTTTGCTTTCTGTTGAGTTAATGAAAGAGGACAATCCTACATGGAACTCTTGCAACCTTCAAGAAATGTTAGTTCATTGGGGCAGGAGTGGGTTCACTGAGATCCTGTAGAATAGCTGTTCTGTTTTGCCTCTTTTCCCAGTTCAAATGAGTGTTGTGTGGTCTTTCTGTGGGGTGGAGGGCTGTTCACCAGATCACTGGTCATTTGAGTTGGGGGTTGGATGAAACCTTCTTCACCATGGCTGTTGTTGTGTGGGATTGCTTTGGCTGGGGCCACCCAGTGGGAATGACACTGGCAGCTGGGTTTTCAACTCAACTGGGTGAATTAGGGAGTCATTATGGATGACTGGGATATAGGCATTTGCATGAACCAGGTCCAGGAGTAATAACTACTCAGGGATGGGGGGGCAGATTCTGGCCAAAGAGTTGGCCCTCAAAGTGAATTTGCTGGACCAGCAGCAGTGGTAGACACTCAGGTGTAGTGTGTTATGACTTAGACTCAACTCTGGAATCTTGGGGGTTATGTTGCAGCTCTAGAGGACCCTCAAGCTACAGGGTCAAAGCCACAGGTTCAGGCACAGAGCTTCAAAGCTAACTCTGTATATTACAGAAACCGACCTTCACATACAGAGGGCTATTCTGCCAGCATTGAGTTATTTATATTCTGCCAGCATGGAGTCTCAGCACCCCAGGGACCACATAGGCAGGCGAGAGCTTCTGGTTGGCCAAGGTTCCTTCCCTACACCGAGAACCTGCTATGGCACTTGCCCAAGGCTTCCCAGGTTTTGCCTGTGGCATCAGAGTCTCCTCTTCTGCTCAAATCCCTTGCAGGGGAGGAGGTATGCTCAGCCCCAGTCTCAGGGAAAAATGCAGGAGATTTTCTCTTTGATCTGCTCCCTGTCCCTCAGACTCGTGAGTGTGATGCAAAGGCTACTGCTGGGAGGCTGAGTCCTGAGCTGGCTGGCTCTGTGCACCACAGTGATTAACATGGTGTCAGTTGGAAACCCACGATCTGTAGCCACCAGATCTCTACTGCACTTGCTCTTTGGTACAATGTTTCTGCACCAACTCAGACCAGCTCCCCAATCAGCCCAGAGGTCTACAGCAGAATAAGGGAGACCTTTTGCAGCTACAGCTGTCTTTAAATGTTATCCCTCTCCTAAAAAGCAGTGCTATCTTGATTTTCCATTCTGCTGTCTCCCCACTTTCCAGCAGTGTTAATAGGGTGGGGCCCCCCCAACCTAGTAAATCTCTGAATTGATGGGTGGTGTTTATGAGTAAAAATCAGCCAAACCCTATTTGACTGAGTCAGCAGATGCTGTAATGAGCTATAGAGTCATTTTCCCTATCAGTGGTTGATGCTTGAAGGAAAGAGCTAACTATAGCAGTGTTTTTCAATCTCTTTTATCTCACAGCACACTTGAACCTATAGTTGAACTTTTGCAGCACACTTAAATTATGTTGATCAAAAAAAAAGAGTAAAAGAAGACACACTATGAACTTCTTTTGAAAATAATTTAAATAATGATCTTTAAAACTTTTGCAGCACATCTAAGATCCTCTCATGGCTGCAGCACACTGAACTATAGAGATGTTCTCTTGTGCCTGTGCCTTTACCCTCCAAGGAGAAGCACTTGAATTCCCCAAGCAGTGGGAAGATCCTTATAGCTCCCAAGGAATTACTTGCTCTCCACCACAGCAGAGGGGTGAGTGGAAGAGCAGGTTTGGATGGGTTGGTTGGGTGGGCCTGGAAGGCCCAACAATTGGGCCCACCCCCAATTCTCAAAGGTCATATCCCAGACCCTGGGAAAAACTATAGGAAGGGGGCCAAAGCGACCTCCCTGAAATGGAAAGAGTGCTTGTAGGGAGGGGCTGGTCTGTAACTCCCTAACTGGCTCTCTGAGCCAACTCTGCCCCTTTTTCATTCTTCCCCTGCTCTCTCTATAAACAACACCAGAACACATCATGTTAGGCCACGATGTCGTGGCAGGCTGGGAACATCCTGCTTCAGAACCTGCCCATGTCCAACAGTGTGACTTTCCTGGGGGTGAATGGGCTCCACCAGACTGTCATGGCTCAGATCCCCACTGCATTCTCCCATATGCCTGTGTGGGCTCTCTTGCCTCTGGAGTCAAGCTCTCAAATCTCTCCCTTGTGCCCCCTAGCAACCCACTCAAATTCATGGGCCAGAGGGTCTGCCTGTGTTTTTGACCCACAATCATTCCATCCCTGGGAGGGCTGACAGGCAGGATAGTCCCAGATCAGGTGATTCTGGGTCCACTGTGGGTCCTCACAGGGAAGGTGTGGGCCCCACTCTCTGTGGAACCTGCAGACTAGAGCAGCTGATGAGAGGCGGCTGCTTCTGTAAGTCCCAACCTACCCTCTTGGCCTTTCACGGTGCTTTGCGCCTTTCTGGGTCAGATCCTCACTGATATCTTTTCTTCTTCCTTTTCCTGATTTGCTTCCTAATTTTGTCTGTGAGGACTGGCAGGTTCCAGCACTTCTTCCCCTGAACTACAGCTGAGCTGTGCTCATTTCTCCCTCTTCTTGTTCTGAAACTCTTCCTTCCTCCAGGAGCGAGCAATGTGTCTAGTCAGCCATCTTGCCCTCTCTGTAAGAGAATTCTTTCTTTTCTTTTTTAAAAACCATGATGATTACTGTTGAGTATTAGAGCTAAGTTTTCAGAACTCAAGTCATGATGTTGGCTGATTTTAAACAAAATGAGTTTTAAAAAGTGAAAGAAAGAAATGAAGAAAGGAAGAAAAGAAGTCAGAGAGGGAAGGAGGAAGAAGGAAAGAAGAGGGAGAGAGAGAATTGCATCAATACAATATCATCAGTGTTCTGAAGCAATTTGTATTCTGCAAAGTTAATTCATCTTCCAATTTAAAATAATTCATGTCCATAATAAACCTCATCAAAATGAGGCAATGAGGAGCTATAAAAATCAATTATAAAATGCTTTCACCTATATACGCAATACCCCCAAAGGTGAATTTTTTTTCTCCATTACTTATACATAGATCCTATGGAATTTTACAATTATGAGGAAAGGTACTAACAGAGTTTTTAGATTCTCAATAGGAGAAAATTTAGTCCAGAGTCACTCCATTTATGTATCGTTATTTTAATGAAAACCATTTTCCTTTATTATTATCTAGGAGCAAACTTAATTGTAAGATATCTGCATTATTTGAGTACTACACAGATCAATCTATACAAATAACCTCTCACAGGAAACAAAAGTTCAGCTCATGCTTCATTAGAAGGAATCAGATCCTTAATTTTGAGTTCCAGTATAACGTGACTGGCATCGTCATTTGCTAGCCAGTGACATAATGTACACGTGGTTGTCACATCTTTCCTTGGCAAATGTTTCCCCTGAACCAAAATGAATCCTTCAAATGCAAAGGAATCCACCATACACAAAGAGTCTGCTTAAATAACACTGTGAGTTCCAATTTTCTTAGTAAGAACTGACATTACCATGTTAATCCTACTTGAACAAAGAATGTTTAATATGCACCATCAAGGAAAAGGCATATTTTACCCCTATTTGACATTCATTTATAAATTTCAAATGGCCTTAATGTTTTAAATGAAGTTCCTCTTTCACAGCTCTTTAAACTAAAATTAGTTTTCTGGCTAGTCTTCCTTTCATCAAAAAAATGGAATTATTCAAAGAATCAACCTAAGGTGGAGACTGCGTCATACAATATTTAAATTAAGCCCAGGATTCACGACCTAAAGCACAACAGTTGAACTATAATTTATTTCTCTCTTTTATCCTCATCCGAAGACTGAAGGGGAATCCCTTACCTGAGAAGCTTCACAGTCACATAAAGGGAATTGAAATTTTTTAGGATTTTCAAAAGAAACACATGGTGAGCTGGTAAATTTACCAAGATACATGATCTTGAGCAGTTTTGAAATTGATGTGTGTGTACATAGAAAGTGCTTTCCTTACAAGTGAGAAAACAACTTCATTTGTTCTACCAGAAAGTAGCTGAAACAACTCACTCAATTCCTTCCGCAATGTAATTAGAAAAAAAAAGAAAAAAGAAAGAAAGAAAAGTTAACTACAAAAGTAAATACTCCCATCTTGTGGTTGTTGTTGAAATAACATGTTTTAGCTGAAGATTGGTTGCTGTAGCAAATGTAATTCTTAAAATCATCAGGAGTATCGCTGCCATTTATTTATCCTTTTCTAAGTCCCAAGCACCACATTTGAGCTCTATGTAAGCTGTCTTATTTAATACCCAGATAACACAAAAAGAGACATTCCATTTAAATTTCTCAGTAAATTGTGTAATTTTACAATATATAAGTCACTTAGTACAAGTGCATGCCTATTTTTTTTTTTTACTTCACAGATGAGAATAGCTGAAGTCTTAGCTGTTGGTGGACTTACATTTATTGACTATTTATCTATTGTGATAGATCTCAGACCTCTTGGTTCCCAGAATTGTGCTAAAATATCCTCTTCTCTCTGGTACTAGATCCTGCCCTGTTACGTGTGAACGGAGACTACAGACTTCTAATTTAAAACTGTCATTATGATTGTCACTTTCTTTTTACTTTTCCATAAGTACACATAGTTCTACACCATAAGTTATTATGGTCCAAACAAATGGTATTAATTCTTTTCATTGGCAAATGGATACAGAGTTACAATTGATCACTGACTAGGGGGAAAGGGATTTCTTTACTTAATGACCTAATGCTGAATCAAGGCGAAATGCTAGTCTTGATTAGTCAAAAGCCTCTGAAAATATCCAGAAGAAGAACAAGAAAAATTGGTCTTCAAATAAACGACAAAAGTTCAAAAGAAAATGTAATATGATATTTCATGAGTAGAAATATAGTTTTGTTATAAAAATAAATAATCCAACCTCCAGGTTATGGGGCAGATTTTACTACATCATCTAATTCTAACAAACTAGTGAGAGACAGAGATGGAGACAAAGATACTTGTTACATACACATCAGTTGTAAAAAGAAAGTAAGATTTTTCTGGAATTTTCTGGAATTAGTGACTATTTGTTAGACTTACTCTAAACTTCTCATCAGATGCAGAGGGATACCAGTAATATCTTATTCTCCACCTCAGACACCCTAACTATTGGTTACCAGTTTGGAGACCTCTGCCTTAGATCACAGCAATGAGCAAAGCTTGAAAAAGGATTTCTATTTTTAAAAGCTTGCTTAAGCTTGGAGAAGATAAGATTGGTCAGTTACCTCATTCATCATAATCACTGTTGTTTGGGTTATTTCCAGCCTGTTGACAATGTGCAGATCCTATTTTGTGCCAGGAGTAGGAAACACTTGCTACCTTAGCCTTTGCCCCGCCCCTCCCCTCTTAACACACATCAGTGGGTCTGGGGACACAGAAGAGAACTTGACTTCCATCAGCTGGGAAAGATGATGCTTTCTCACCTCTTTTCATATCAGTATTGGGAGTGAATACTTTTTCTTATTTTAATTCCTTTCAATATGATAAACATATAAATTAGCAAAGAAAACAATAGAACTATGTGTCCTTATGGAAAAGTAAAAAGAAAGTGACAATCATACTTCTGCCACACACTAAGTCTTTCATGGTAAGATGTGGTTTTTAATTAAATTTAGTATTAGTAAAGTATGCCTCCATAAGAGTTTTAAAATTATATAAAAGCCTAATATAAGTATGGTTTAATATTTGTATGCGAAAAACTCTTTTTTTTTTCTTTCTTTTTTTTTTTCTTTTTTATTGAATCATAGCTGTGTACATTAGTTCAATCATGGGGTACAGTGTGCGGGCTTCGCATACAATCTGAGATATTTTTATCAACCTGATTGACAACATTCATGAGATTTTACTACCATGTCTTTCTATGTCTTTTGGAGCACTTGATCTCTAGAGTGAAATGAATGTTAACTTTTTGAAAGCGCTATAGGGGGGTCAACAGAGAGAAAGCTGATAAGTTAATGAAAATATTTGTTGCAAATGTTGGATACATTTTAAAAATTTTATATCATTATTAACATGTACATTTGATGGCATTGTGGTAGCTTGTAAGGGCCACCCATGTACACTTTTATAAGGATTTCATTGGGGCCTGTT